>QZML01001657.1:0-16288 GCA_016801275.1 Hystrix brachyura | reverse complement strand
TTTTTTTTTGGTGCTGGGGATCGAACTCAGGGCCTTGTGCTTGTCAGGCAAGCACTCTAACCACTGAGCTAAATCCCTAGCCCTTTTTTCACATAACTCTTTAGCTATCATTCAGTTTCTTTGCACTTTTACTAGCAAAATTAGGAGGAAATATGTAATCTAATTTCGTATCATGATTTGCTTACCACCTACTATTTTTTCACACTACTCTAATCATACTACTGTCCTTACCAGTTATATTGCTCTACAGGCATTACCATAATGAAATGGCATAAACTTAGTGTCTTTAAAAACAGACATTCATTTTCTTGCAGTTCTAGAAGCTAAAAGTCAATGTGCAAGGAGCTGTATGTTAAGTTTCTAATGAGGTGATCTTCTTGGCTTGTAGACAGTGACATTATTGGTGTGTTCTCACACAGTCCTTTCTTTGTGTATCCAAGAAAGGGAGAAGAGAATTAGAGAGTTCTACTGTCTCTCCCTCTGCCTAACAAGGACATTAGTTTTCAAGATAGGGTGCAACCTTTTTGGCATAATTTAAACGTCATTCTCTGCATAGAGGACCTATCTGCAAACCAGTGAAAATGAGGGATAGCATTTCAACCTGTGAATTTGGAGTTAGGCAGGGCAGTTTGTTCACAGCACCATTTCACTGAAACATCTCTGCTAACCAGCGTTCATAACTTCCATTTTCATACCCAAGTGGAAAATTCGCTGACTGTGCTTATGTCACACGTTCACATCATTTAACACAGTTGGTCACTCTGTCTTTCTTGAAGCACTTTCTTGTCTTGTATTTTTTATTGTTGTTGTTATAGTTATCAATTTGCAGTACTGGAGATTAAACCCAAGGCCTTTGCACTGAGCTACATCCCCAGTCCTTTATGTTTTTTTTTTGTTTGTTTGTTTTTAAATTTGAGACACGGTCTCACTAAGTTGCTAAGTTGCCCAAGCAGGGCTTGAACTCACAGTTCTTTTGTCTCAGCTTCCCGGAGCACTAGGAGTGCAGGCATACGCGCCCACACCCAGCAGTTCGTATTTATTTTTTAAAATACTTTTTTTCATAAGCTCTAACCTTTGCTTCAAACATAATAGTAAATCAAGAGGAATCAAAGTCACCTATTAATTAGTTGGCATTAAAATACAACTTTTTTCATTGTTTTAATACTTGACCTACTGGGTTTCTTGGAAGTATTTGACACTCTAGACTTGAAGGTGATAAGGAGGGACCTATGTACCCTCAACAGTATTCACCATGATGTATGAGTGCCAGGAAAGTGTATAAAATTTTATATCTATTTTTATCTTACAAAGAAAGTATCCATTAAAAATTAATTATTTAGACTCCCTGCAGCCCGTATCCATTCCACATGCCCTGCCAGATCTGGGAGTGCGAATGACTATAAGCACTGTTTGCTCAGCATGGTCACCCCTTTCTAGCATCTTGAGGTGTTTTATTGAAATCCACCTAAGTGGATTTAAGCAGTATGTACATTTTAGGTGTTAGAAACTTGGCAAGTGTTTACAATGAGATAAAGACTATTAAGCAACAACCAGAAATTGCTTGTGTAATAGTAAAAAGCTTCAGTTTTTTCTCTTATAAAAGCCTTACTATGAAATAATGCTAAAAACAATCATGTTATGTCGCAAAGCAAATGTTAGCATACACACATACACACGCACACACACCCCTGCACATAAGTCCTGTCAAAGTAAAGTTAACATTTTTCATGACAGGCAGAGACAAAATGAGTTTTTGCAGAAAAATGTTCTTCATTCTCTGAAGAAAACTTTTTAAAAATGAGTTGGAAATGTCTTCATAATTAAATGACTTAGTCACTGAAAAAAATGTAAATGTGTTATCTCTAAAGCTTTGATGTCTGAAATTTAAAAAAAAACTTGGAAACAGAATGTTCTAATATACTTACAAATCTTCCAAATAAAAAGGTTCAGTGTTTTTAGAATCATAATTGCTAAATGGTGTTGGAAAATGTGTCATAATTTATAAAGTATAACTATGTATTAGGCACTTTCCCATCCTTGAGGCAAAATACCCAACACTGGATGACTGCAATTTTAACTCACAGTTTCAGTGTATTCAGTCCATGGTCAGCTGACTCCACAGCAAAAAAGGCATAGAAAGATTTACAGTATTGTACCCTTAAGCCTGTGGTAGGTGGGATCTTGATGATTCCTGAGTTGCCTTCATGCCATCTATCTTATTGGCTTTTTGCCAACTGCTCAGCCTCTTTTTAATGGTAATGTTTTCATCAGCCACACTCTCCCTGGCCCTAACTTTTTGGGTGCTTCCTTTCTGATGAAACTGGAAAATTTTTACATCTGCGTTTTGCTCTTGATTCTCACTGAAGATCTGACTAAAAACAGCAAGCCATACCCATTTCCCAGTCTGAATCTTGGACTGCATTGCAATTTCCTCCCTCAGATTAATTAGTCCATCTCCCTTAATCTCAGCCTCCTGCAAAGTCTCAGTCTCAGTACATGGACAAAACGTGGACAAACTCTTTGCTAGAGTGTAACATGCATGGCCTCTAGTATAGTTTCCAAGAGAGTGCTTGTTCCCAAATGAGCACTCCTGAGTCTGATCTTTATTGTCCACATTCCTATCAGCATTCTGGCCTTCTGATCTCTAACCAGAATTGCCTGTTGAGCTCTACTTACAGAAGTCTAAATCTTTTCTCGCCTGGTTTTCCAAAGTCCTCCTGCAAACAATTTCCAAAGACTTCTGAACCACATGGTCAAGTACAGTCACATCTCAATCCTCCTTCTGGTACCAGTTATACACATTAGTCACTTTTCTCATTGCTGGGACAAAATATACCACCCTCTCAATTTAAAGGAGGGGAAGATTATTATTTAAAGGAGGAGAAGATTATTTGTACGGATTGATTATTGCAGTCAATTCAATCCATAGTTAGCTGGATCCAAGGCAGAACAACATGGTAGAACGGTATGGCAGAGAGAAGTTATGCACTGCATGACAGGCAGAGTGAGAAAGGAGGAGGCAACAGTGTTAATGAGCCTTTCCAAGTCATGGTCTCAGTGGCTTGCCCCTTTGGACCCACCCCACCTCAAAATGGGAGACTTTTGGGGGACATTTTAGACCTTAACTGTAACAAATCAATAATTTAGCATCTATATTCTGTTTCACATGTCTTGTCAGTTAATTTTAATTAACTTCTTTATGTATGATAGTCATTAAGACCGAGAATCATCTAGCACAGTCCCTATCAGAACCCCAGCTGATATTTTTTGTGCAAATTTGCTACTCGGTCTTTAAATTTATATGGGAGGTCAAAGGACCTAGGGGAAAAAAACAAACAAACAAACAAAATACTGCTTTAAGGAGAAAAAGTGGAAGTATCACCCTTCTTAACTTCAGAATTTAGTGCAAAGATATATTAATCCAGAAAACATAAGGATAGAGAAAAGAAGTAATGGAATGAGGCTGAACATTCAGAAATTAGCCATTATCTTTATGTTCAACTAATTTTCAACAAGGTGTCAAGATCTTTAAATCAGGAAAGAGAATTCTTTTGGACATTCAGATCTGGGACAGATGGATATCCATAAGCAAAGAATGGAGTTGAAATTCTCTAGTATACACTATAGCACAATTAACTTAGCAAGGTCTTAGACCTAAGTGCAATGGCCAAAACTATCAATATCTTTGAAGAAACCACACAAGTAAATTTTTGTGACTATACTTTGTATATTGATTTCACAGATACAACAAACACCAAAAGCACGAGGGATAAATGCAAAGATAAATTGGATTCCATTAAAATTAAAACTTTTTATGCTACAGATAATACCAACAGGAAAGTATGAGGAAAATTTCAGAATGGAATAAAATGTTCTCGTAACTACTTTATTGGTAATGAACTTGAATACAATATAGGAACTCTTATAATTCAATTATTCAAGGACAACTCCAATAAAATTCTACAAAGGATTTAAATAGATATTTTTAAAAGGACTTATATGAGTAGACAATAAACATATGAAAAGATAAACATTACTAGTCATTGGTGAAATGCTAATCACAAGCACAGTGAGATACTAATTCACATCTAGGAAGATAGAGTGAGAAAAGAGAGACAATAATAGACATTAGTTAGTAAGTAGAAAAATTGGAACCTTCATTCACTTCTGGTGTTTATGTAAAATGAGGTAGCCACTCTGTAAAACATGTTGAAAAGTCCTCAAAATGTTAATATGATCATGAAAATCTCTGAGAGATATATAGATAATAAGTAGATAGCTATAGGCATGTATATTCATAGACATGCTACAGAAAAGAAGTATATATCCATAGAAAAACTTATACTAGATAGGCACACCAATTTTATTTATAATAGCTAAAAAATGAAAACAACCTGCATGTCCATATACTGAAGAATTAATAAAGACAATACAGTACAAGCAGTCAGTGGAATATTATTGGAGAGTAACAATAATATTGGAGGGAATTACTGATATTCTTTACTGATATTTATTACTGATATTCATTAGTAATGAGCATCAGTAATGAATTACTGATATTCATTACTAATATTCATCCAAAGTGAAAGATGTCAGCCATACTAAACCATATATGGTATGATTTTATCTATACTAAATATCAACAATACACAAATCTCTGGAGATAAGTTAATTTTGGCCCAGGAAGTGTGAGTTATACAACAGGAGTTTCTTTTAGGGAGGACGGTGACAGTCTAAAATTAGATTGTAGTGACAATCGTACAACCCTGAGAATATATTAAATATTTAACTGTTCATCTTACAGAGTGACTAATATAATAAATAAATCTAGAGTCAAGTTTTAAGAATAGCTGTCTCAGATACATCACAAAGCTGTACTTAAAAATTCTCATATTAAAAACACAAGCACATTTTTTCCTTTACTAAATCACAACAAATTGAAGGCTAACTGGTGCTTACTTTATATTTAACTGACTATTTTTAAATATCTACAAAATGGAAAAATTGTATTTAAGGTACACAATATGTTAAATATTAGAAAGTGTCATGATTTTCTTTATTTCAATAAAAATATTGTAGAATGCTGTATGGGACCATCCTCTCTTTTGGAACGCCTCACTCTGCCAATTGATAGAAAGGAAGTCTCTGCTCTATTGATTCACGTCCCTAAAAGGAGTGAATTTACTAACATGTCTGCAGTCTTGTTCTACTTCCTGAGTGTCCTTTTCACCAGGGAAAAGAGGAGAATTATGTTCTGGGAGAATCTGGAAAAGGATGGATGGGTGTGACTAAACTTATGGAGCAAGAGTGAATACTGGTTTGTCCTCTGGTACGTGAGGGAAGACTTCGTTAGGATTTAAGAGAAACGACAAGCTTAAGCTGATGAAATACTAGAGAGTTTGACAAGGTTAAAGTAGCAGAAAATATTTTGTGACCATTCATGAAAAGCATATTTTCAACTCAAATTTTCACCTATTCTGAGACGATTTTAGAATTTACATCCATGTTTTATTTTTTCAAAATAACTGGTAGAGTATAAGAAGTGCTGTATTTCCTCAAAGCTCAACAGCACTTAACAAATGATTTTGTTTTCACCCTAGTAAAAGCACCATTTCTTCTCCCACAAACGAATAGATTATTTAATATTGGGCACATTGCTGGAGAGAGGTAGAGTGTGGAGCAGTTAACTGTTGGCACCAAGCAAACTCAGTCATTATCAGTGTGGCAAAATACGACCTGCAGGGATCCATTTATGCAGAAAATGAAGGGGTAGACCATCTATGAAGACCACCTTGGGTTTGAGGTGAGAAATAAGGCAGTGAACAACACCTTTGTTTCTTTCTACAGTGTATGAAAAGCATGTTACCTTAGCATATTTTCTGTGAGATAAAATATTTCACCTCGGTGGATTGACTTTCTGGACAACTGTTGTAAATAACACGACCCACGGATTGTTTGGGTCATGTCAGTAGTATCAGAAATCCAGTCATATTTAAGATAGAAAAAGAAATGCCATGGAAACCTAAAGGTTGGTTATTTCTTGGACACATGGGATAGCAGAAATCTGGGAAACATGGCAGAAATTCTCCGGTGGAATATTGACAGATACATCAATGTGTGGACGCATGTGAGCAGATTTGAAGGAACAGTTTGGGGGGCTTTCTTAGGGACAGAATAGATGATATTTCCTGTTCTCATCACCAAATTTTATAGCCCATACTTTACAAAGAATCTGAATACACAGCCAGAGGATTCCTGCCTTCCTAAGAAGGAAATATCAACCCTAAACAAAATGCTTTTCTGATCCCACCTTGTGAAGATAAAAACAAGCTCTGAAAGACGGAATATAGGTTAACATAATTAAAGACAGATTAGACACAGCAGAAGGAAACACTGGAGAATTTGATATAGGAATAAACATGACCAAAAGGGAGATGAAGGGCCAAAAATGACTGAACAAAATAAGGAGATTACCTGTAAGTTTTCACCATACACATGAATTAACTTTAAAGGAATTGTAGTCCTAAAAATAAATCACCAAATTAGAAACTTTCCAGAAGAAAAAAAAAGAACAAATATTTCTGATCTTGAATTAAGCAAATATTTTTTACAGAAGGCACCACCACCAACAAAATCATGCTCCATAAAAATGTCAGTACATATATAAATATACCTAATATCATAAGTTTGAACACATGTAATAGATACTGGCATATTAAATATCTTAAATCTTGTACTCTCAACGCAGTTTACTTGTGTCAGTTATAGTTAAAGCTGTTTTTTCTTTTCACTGTGATAGGGCTTTATAATAGCACCATCAGCAGGAGATTCAGTACCACTCTGAAGATTCAAGCTTGATTGGAGTAAGTTCAAATGCCAATGAGAGGAGTGCAGCAAAAGACAGTAAGTGTAAGTTGTGAATGATTAAACAATAACCGGTTCTCCCCTCTTCTGGGTAGCATAGAAGATGGTGATTCTTTGTGCCCTTGGATTTAGACATAGCCACATGAAAGAACTTGGTGAATAACCTATGTGCCCAAGTAACAGCCCTCACTTCTTAGGAAAGGAAATAAATGCTGGTTTTTGAACTTCAGCCCATTCATTTTCCTTGATGAAAATGGAAATACAAACTGTGCACAGGTGTAGTTGATTAAAATATCTTTGCTTTCTTGGTGCACACTTGGATTTATTTTCTAATGTTGCCAGTGCCGTCCCCAGCAGAGGTTAAATGAATTAAAAATAAGTCCTTGTTGTGCTAAGACACTGATATTTGGGGGTTGTCTTTTATTACAGCCTAACTAGTTTATTTTTACCGATATGATTATGAATTGGGGAAGTGCGCTATAAAAGGCAATCAGAACTAACTAGTTTATTTTTACCGATATGATTATGAATTGGGGAAGTGGTGCTATAAAAGGCAATCAGAACGTGGGGCAGCGGCTGGAAGACAATGTAGAATCAAGGCTAGAAGATAAAATAGGAGTGGTGTCATACTTTTGCATAAAAGTTATTGAGTAGGTGAAGAATTATAAAATGTGTTACAGCTATTAAGACCCCCTAGAACATTTATTCAGAAACAGAAAGACCTTCCCTCTCAGCAGAGGACTTTCAGCTCCACTGCCTGTCATCCAGGCAAAGTTACGTAGCAAACAAACTACACAGTAGTGCATATATGGCCCTGATATTGAGATCTTAAGAATGAACGTTGGCCTTAGGTGGGAAAAAAAAATGTTTGTCTTCTAAAATAGAATGAACAGTACAATGCATTATTATGATTGAGAAACTGCCAGATTTGTTGGTGGGAGGATTAGTCATTAAAAAACAAATAGAATTAGTCATTTCACTTGTAAATACTGATTGTTTACCACAGAGTAGTTCTTCTTTGTATGAAATGGGGTGCAGAAATGTACAAAACACTTTCATTACAATTGAATTTGAGAATTTGAGTAAAGTGAAGGGAAAGTTGGTGAAAGTAAAAGCAAATGTTTAAAAAAAGCACAATAAAGATGTGGTTTTGTGGCATGTTCAAGTTTCTGATTACTATGGAGAAGTAAGAAAAAATAAGATCGATGCAGAAGAATGGAGTGTGGCTTTTCTTCTGGGTGTGTATTTTCCCAATGAAATTAGAAGCAAGAACATCAACAGAAATTAAGAGGATATTTTAAAGTCGAGACGGAGAAGAAGACGTGAGTTAGGGATCTGAGAGTGCGAGCAAGTGAAATGATCAAGGAAATAGAAAGGGATCGCCAGGCAGCACTTAGGGCCCACTTGAGCTTTGAGGTAATAAAATTGGAAAAAGTCCAGTTAACAGGATAAGTGCTTTTCTCCAAGCACCATCAGCTGAATGGCCACAGACAATGAACATGTGAAGAACTGACTGGATTTGACCCGCCTGTGGGATCAGGCAATTATTCTCCTAATTGCCCTGACTATAAGCCTCAGGGACTTTAAATCTAGTTTTGTTTAACCTGCTTTTCATACCCAGTTATTTACTAAGTTATTCAATTATTCGTTGATTTGTTCAATTGCATAATTGGCCCTTTGTATCTGTGATGGATAAGCTCTAGGATCCCCGAAATGATACCAAAGTCCATGATGCCCAAGTTTCTTACAGACAAGAATGTAGTATTTGCATATAACCTGTACATACCTTTCTATATACTTTTAAATCATCACTAAATTACTTATAATACCTAATACAGTGTGAGTGTTATGAAATGGTGTTATATTCTGTGGTTTAGGAAATAATAAGAGAAAAAAAAGTGTGTGCATGTTCATAACAAATGTATTGTTTTCTGAAAATGTTTAATCCGCAATTGGTTGAACCCGTGAATAGAGAGCCCATCAATAGAAGGTGACCATATCCTGATCTCTTATGTTGCTCATGGTACTGAAACACATGAGAAAATAATTTTTGTCCTTTTGAAATACACGATACAATATAATGTAACATAACCCAACCCAATACAATACCACAGCACAACATAACCTAACATGAAACACTGCTGGAAAAACAAACTTGCATCTTGCCTTTTAAGAACTGTAATAGAGGAACATACATAAAAGCCCAGAAGGGACTTGGGGGTTTGGGAAACTTCCCAAGAAGAGACCTTAGGACGCATCTTGTAATAATTTAGTGGATTAGGGCCAGAAAGGGTATTAAAGGCAGAGTGAGTTGCATGTAGAAAATATAAATAATGCAGAAGGGAGAGAAGACAGTATGTTTAAATTCACCTTTGAAAGATCAAGGTCTTCTGCATAGGGAGTGGCAGCCATGAGGAAAGGAGGGTGAAGACATGAACAGGCACCCAGAAGTGAAGAAACACATTCCACGTAAATAAGTTAAGATTTTATCAAAAGGTGAGAAATTGCTTTGAGGAGTCTTAAGTAAGGCACTAAGATATATAGTTATATTTTGGGAAGAATTCTGGCAATCTCGTACAAGATGGACTAAAAAAGACAAGACCTATGGCAAGAAGAACTATTATTAACCTGAGTATCATTTGAGATTTTCCAGGACTTCTCTTCTTTTTGCAGAGTACTTCCTAGAGTTCTTGTCTTGATCCACATATTTTATAACATCATTGCTCTCGTACTTTTAAAGCCAACAACTGATGTGCTTTTGTCTGTTTGTTTTGTTATGTCAATGTTGACGCCTAGATTTTAATACATACCTTCAGGTTTTTTGTTTTATTCTTTATTCCCTTTGAGTTTAATTTGCTTTTCCATCTTGTGACATATCCTTGAACCTACTCCTGTAATGCCATTTCAAGGTCAATCTTTTTTTTTTGGTTTTGTTTTGTTTTTCCCTTTGGGGCTTGACCCTTATATCAAGGGTGAGACTCAACTGGAAACTAAAATAATGAAGATAGGAATTGAGTCAGAAGTCATTTTTATACAATGCTTAACAGATATAATTTTTATTCTGCTGGTGATCTACTGGACATGAGAAGTAACTGAGAAAGCAGAATAGAATTCAGATTTAATAGGAAAATGTATGAATTTACTCAAAGTGATAATATGATATTGAATATGTAATATTAAGAGGTGGAAACAACTTTTCAAGGAAAGGCGATAGATTGCAGTTAAAAATCTTTATAAGAGTGTGCTTAGTAAACAGATGAATGTAGAAGCTAAGCTCAGGAAGAAAGACTGACGGCAAAAGAAACACATATCGGTCACACACATTGAGGCAACGCTCCAGGGTAGAAGTCGATGTGAGACCACTCAGCGAGAGGGTCGCGGTCAGATCCCTTACTCAGTGCATGCTTAAGAACTAGATGGAGGAGCTATCTCACAGAGAAATCTGTAGAAGAGGAAACAAAGACGTAGAAGGGAAACCAAGAAAGGGTGCTAGACAAGCCAAAGTAGAAGGGAGTATTGGACAACGGCCAAGCAGCTTTCCAGCTTTCCTTAAAGTCTCTTCTTTCTCAGTGCCTCTCAAATCAGTTTTCTCTTTTCTTTTCCTATTGCTTCTTCTCTTTTTAATGAGATTAACCCGTTGTTATTCTTTTCCTCTCAAATTTTAAGTGCTCTCTAATTCATATTTATCATAGCTGTCACCTGAACAAATAAGTTGCTATCATGTTTCATACCCAAATACCTATCATCTCAAAACTTCGGGGATCAAGTTCTGGACTTTTATCTAGTTTTTAAAGTCCCTTGTGTGATTTTCCCAGCCCACCCAATTTGACTGTCCTGGGACTCTTCTTTCATATCTATGTTTTAGTTATAATCACTGACATTCCTGGACCGGAGGACAGGCACTTTCAGGCCTTCCAAACTTTGTACGTAACCAGGAATCATCTTCATCCCATCATTACAAATGTTACAATTTACCTGTAATCACTGCTAGTAACATTACAAATGTTACTCAGATGTTCTTTTACTCGTACCAAAAGTTTCTCTTTTGAGATAACATTTATAATGCCTTTCTGAGCCTGCTTATTAATAATAATTTTCGTGTAATGTGCACATTTTATGTATGTATTTTCACCCTTACTTTATGCCATTTTGTCTATAGGAAATTTCAAACTCATAGATGTATATTTCTCCAAGTTAGTGACTCTATGTGATGTTTAGTATTTCCTGCCCTTCTAAGCCTGCTACCTCACATTTTGAACTCCTACACATAGTAAAATAGTTGCTTCTTGAGTTTTCAATGAGTTTGAGCCAAATTAAGGCTTTTTAGGCTGTATTTATGTGTATGTGTGTGCATGTGCACACGTTTGCTAAAGCAAGCACATCAATGGCACTTTACGTATTTTCTCCCAAAAGTACTCACAAGTTTTAAGTAATTTATTTATAGAATTTAGAGGGTTTCATTTTCCAGTTGCTAACTGTTAACACTTGATACCTGATTTGAGATTATGAATGCTGAGTGAAATTCTACTAAAGAGAAACTGAGGTCCAAGGAGATGTAGTTATTCATTCTGCTGATACATATTCCATTTGTATGTTCTGGAAACTTTCCAAGTCACTCAGGACCACATCTGACTTGACTCAGTTATACATTCGTGGCCTTAAAGAATGGTAGAACAAGGAGGGCCTTAAAGACTGTCTAAAATAACTGCATTCGTGGCATTTCTACCTGCCACCCTGTCAGGCACTATACAAATGTTAGAATTAATACGGTGACCTTGTGCAGTGATGTTCTTATCCCCGTTTTAATGGGAAATTTAATGTTAACATGATTAAGTAATTTACCTGTAATCACTGCTAGCAAATGACAGAGGTAAATTTTAAGCGCAGGTCTATCCGGTACCAAATCTCATGCTCTTAAAAATCATAGGTCAGTGTAATAGTCGACTCCTGGCCACTAGATGAAAAGGAGAGTGATATCAATTCTGAAACTAATTCCAGAATATTTCAATATAAAAGAGAAAAATGTCTTGAAAATGAGCATGTGAAAATCATTTTGTTTAATTCTCATATGTTTAACCCAACCAAGGTTTTAGTCCATTTTAGCATTTTTAGTCTCCATTTAGTCACTTATTTACTCACAAAATTTTGTCGAGTACCTACCGTAATTCAGCCACTGTTCTTGATACCCCAGATACATTCATAAACAAGAGAAGAACGCCTGTCCTCTGAGAGAATATACTTAGCACAAACAAGGCAGAAACGAAGCAGAAGCCACACAATGAATGAGTTAATTGTAGAGTAGTTTACATGTAAATTTATGAACACTAGAAAAATAGATGAGAGTTGCAGGGTGGTTTGAGGTATGTGTGGCAAATGCAAATGGTGGATTCAGGGCCGAATGCTCCTGGCAGAAGCAGCAGCAGGATCAAAGGACAGACTTCAAATGAGAGGAATTTCAAAATGAGCATGCTAGTGCAGTGTGCAAGGAATAAACTGGGAGAGAAGAGGCTGAAGGACAGCCAGGAAGGGAGTCTAGACCGCCACCGGACATTATACCCGCTACCTGTGCATTCCGTGTCCCTCCCTGACTTAGCTGAACAGCCCTTGCTTATGCTTTTACCTTTTCACAACTTTAGGTCAAGAAATCAGTTCCATCACATAGCGCTTTTATTCCTTTTTAGTGAAAAACCTCATTTGTCACTAGTAAAGTGACATTCAAGTAAAATACAGAATCTGCCCCTCCATGGTATCAAGGCCAAGAAAAAGAGTCAATTAAGAACTGATTGCTGAGCTCCAATTAGATCTTCAAAAAAATTTATATGTGCACATAATGAGATTCAATTTAGTATTGTTGTGTGTGCATATAACATACTTTGATTATTTTTATCACATTCTTCCCTCCTCATTCTCTCTCTCCTGTTCCCCAGTTTCCTTTCTTCATCTCTATCTACTTTTCTAATCATCTTTCCATTTTAAAAGAATATTCCTTACATAAGAGAAAACGTGCCATTTTTAGATCTGACTTATTTTGCTTAAGATGCTGGTCTCCAGTCCACTCATTTTTATACAAATGATTTATGCTTCTTCTTTATGACATAATTGTATTACACTATGTATACACAATTATATATGTACACAAATTATATATATAAACAAATAATATATATATAATTTTCTATATCCATTCATCTATAGATGGACGTATCTGGGTTGTTTCTACAGCTTAATTACTATGAATTGCGTTCCAATAAATATTGGTATGCAAGTATCACCATAATATGCTATCCTTAATTCATTCAAGAATACACTAGAGAGTGGTACAGGTAGATTAAATGGTGTCTTTCTTTTTAGTTTTTGAGGAACTCGAATACTGATTTCCATAGTGATTGTATTAGTTTTCATTTCCACCAACAGTGCAAAAGGATTTCTCTGCCTCTGCACCCTCACTGGCATTTATTGATTTTTTATTTATCTATATGCAGAAGAATAAAACCAGATTCCTATTTTCACCCTGTAGTAAAGTCAACTCACGATGGATCAAAGACCTAGGTAAAAGCCTGGAAGCATTGAAATTGCTAGAAGAAAACATAGAGGTAAGAATTGACGCCAGAGGTGCAGGCAGAGTTCCTGAGTGGGACTTCCACACAGAGGAAATAACAAGAATCAACAAATGAGTGTACCTCAAATTAAAACGCTTTTGGCAGCGAAGGAAGAAATCAGAGCTTTGAGCAGAGATTAGAGCTTTGAGTTCCTTTTCTTCTGTCTCTAACCAGACTGTTTTTCTTGGGGTTGATGTCAGATCCCTGTGCTCTTGTTTCTAGGATAAAATTCCTGCACCTTCACCCCCAAGGACTGACAAAATATCTCAGCCTAACACTATCTCATTTCCTAAACTTTTTCACAAATTATCGTTGAATCCATTCTACCCCTAATCTGAACACCAAATACTTGGTAATCGTGTAATTTACAGTAAAATCCTGAGACATAAGCTCTTAAACTCTAAATTTCAAAGCCCACAAACCCTAGTCTTGAAAGGAATAAAAAGTCCCTGCTCTGCCTTTGAATTTTCTCTCCAATTAAGCATTGCTTTCTTGAGACGTGAGCATCTTCACTAGATGTTAGAATTGATTCTTTATTTTTTCTTTAATTTTCTTGCCTTTAACAAATAAAACACAATGATTCCTCCCTCATGAATAACTGATCATCGGAGAAAGTCTCAAATGCATTCCATTGATTAGCATCTCCCAGTAAAACACAGACTTTAAATCCTGGCTTGGCTTTCCCTCTGATTATCTCTGGGAGAAAGAAAACACAAAGCACCCAGAGGAGAGGTTTTAAGTTTATTGTCTCGTTTTGTACTTATAATAAAGACTTTTCATTCCAAACCAATTGGCAGCTCATTGGCTGGAGCCCAGGGCTGGCTCATAGAACATTCAAGTCTCAAATGGACAGCAGGAAGCTGTCTCTTTTGTGCAATATCTCAGGAAAAGTGAAACAAATTTGATCACTATGAAGCCCGTGTCACCTCATTACTATGGCGCACTCCTTGACATCCCTGCCATTTTATGAATAGCAAGCGTTCTCGGCACTGACAGCCCACCTTGTCCTGACTTATGATTAGCATCAGTCACTCTGCATACCTGCTTAGAAATCCTGAACAACTGTGTTTCTTTTTCTTCATTTTTTCTTCTGGAAATAAGACACAAAAGCATTCAATTTTAGGTAACGTGGTCTGGGTCCTCATTCTGTGCCAAATTCCACGTTAGATACTTCTGGGGACAAATACTGAAGACTAAGGGCAAAAGGAAAAGCTGTCCAGAGTATGGCCAGAGCAGAATAGATTTTCCCCAGAGAAAAAAATGCAATTAAAATCAAGATCGTCCAAATACTGCATGCATTTATGCTGACAAGTTTTTCAAAGGCTAGCATGAAAATTTGTGCTAATGAAAGAGGACAAAAATAAAACATAATAAAATCCATTTCAAATATCTAATTAAGCTAAAATGAGAGTTGATGTTGATTGTTTTATCTGGCACCTAAGTATGTGAATTTTTTTTTTTTTCTTCTTTGCCAATTAGCAGAAGTGGCAGGAAGCGCAGAGTATCTGGCAAGTGAGGATGTTAGCCCTGACTTGCCTTTAAGGGACCAAGTGGTCACGGGGCAATGTAGAAGAAAGAGGCAGCGGGTCGGGGATCCAAGTAGCACCGCAGACACCAGCAGATAAGTAGTGAGTGATGGCACCTAAGTGAGGGACGCTCAGGCAGGCGTTTCAAGGGAGTGGAAAGGTTCTCTCAGAGCTTAGCAGCAGCCTTTAATTGCACACTTTTCCCATTTTATTCTTTTATCTACATCTTTCCTAGAGGATCTACACTTCAAACTTATGCTTAATGGACAGCATAAAGCCTGGGGCTTGGAAAATAGTAAAAGGTGACATGATGTAGATTTGGGAACAGAAGAACCTGGTTTTTTACATCCATCAAATCACTCGGTTCATTGCCAAGTGTGGCTTGCAAGCTGCCTTCTGCCTTGCTTTTGTAGCACGGGTCCAAACTTCTTGTGTGTATGAGAGAATGGACAGTGTAAGAGGGAATGAACAGCGTAACTTCTCCAGTAGAAACTTCCCAGCAATTCCAAATGGTTATCAGAATAACAGCTATATCCTTAGGGGCACAGACTTCTTTACCTGACCAGCCCTTGCAGACAGTAGCCAGAAAGAAATCGGTATCTCTCTGTGTCTCTCTGTCTCTCTCTCTCCCCTTGCCTCAGACAAGAAAAGGCAAAGGAGAGAAAGCTCTGCTGCCAGAAGCCTTTTAACTGGAGGTAGTCCCATTCGCTGATTCTTCTTCTCTCCTAGATATTGGAATCCCACTCAGGACCTCTACTTGTGCCTATGGCTTTGGTTCTTTTCTTCTAGCTGTTTCGATGCTTCCACAGGCTCACGATGTCTTCCCCATCCTTCCTACCAGCAGCCCTCCTCCCAGCTCTTCCATCACAGCTCATTGACTTACTTGCTTTTTTCTTTCCTTGTTGTTCACTTTGGTCTGGACCTCAGCACAGCACCTGGTCAGTGAACTCATTAATTCACCATGTATTGAATTGAATTGACAGGGAAAAGGAGAGCTTGGTGCTCATATCAGCTCTGATTTTATGACTTGAATTAACTTTTCTTAGCCTGACTATCATAATCTATAAATCAGAAAAGTGATTATGATTCTTCTAACAGGATGCTTTGGTTTCAAAAAATATTTCCGTCTCCCCAGATGAAATAGCATCCAGAAGAGAATTTAGGTATTTCTTCAATACCAATGTCCAGAAATTGCAGACTGGTAGATTACATCATTAGACGGAACTAGAAAAGTGTGTGCGTTGATATGTAAAGACCTGGTCATGTAATTTTGTCTCCTGCTTTTTAGAAAAATGTGCA
>QZML01001656.1:65327-75949 GCA_016801275.1 Hystrix brachyura | reverse complement strand
CCTATGTCTTCAAGTGTTCTTCCTATTCTATTCTCTAGTAGATTTAATGTTTCTGTTTTAATGTTTAGGTCTTTGATCCACTTTGATTTGAGTTTAGTACATGGTGAGAGACATATATCTAGTTTTAATTTTCGACATGTGGTTAGCCAATTTTTCCAGCACCATTTGTTAAATAGGCTATCCTTCTTCCAGTGAGGGTGTTTGGCTTCTTTGTCAAAGATGAGGTATTTGAGTGTGTTTGGGGTTGTTTCTGCATCCTCCAATCTATTCCATTGATCCTCAGGTCTGTCTTTTTGCCAGTACCATGCTGTTTTTTAGGGAAATAATTTTAACATTTTACACAATTTAGTGTTTTACAAGGATAAGTAAAGTTTGTACAAAACATACAAAGCCATCTGTTGGAAAATACATAATCCTCAGGATGAAACATGGCCATCCCAGTGGGTGGTACTGATTTACTCTATGCCAGTGGGCGGGTTATAGTTGTTCAATTATACATCTGAGAAACAAATGTTATATGTCGGTAAAGAACATGAATTTTCTAAGAGTATTTAACCTAAAATTATTAATTATATTCATTATTTCACACATTAATGTTCTCTAGGTAACTTTTAAGTACCCAAGGAAATAACAAATCCAGAATGGCAAAACATACGTCTTAGTTTGCTTTTGAACAATTTTTCCAACAATAATAAAATAGACTAGAATATGTGATTTCTTCTGCAATTTCAAGAGATGGATGGCAAGTTTCTAAATTGCTTAAATATATTTCACATAATGGGAACTATTTTGAGAAAATAAGCTACTTTTTCAAGAAAGCAAGAGATCACCTTTCACCAAAGATAGTATGCTTCATTGAGCTAGTTATGAAAAGTTTGTGGAAAATAAGGCCTCAAACATTGAAATAATTACAAAATTGAATGGCCAATTTGAAACGATATCAAATAATATATGAATACAAAGAGCAAAGATTAAACATTCAGGAAACGAGGTATGGAGGAGCCATCCACACTTGCGCACACATTCGCCCACGTCTCATTCTCGCGTCTGTCAGAGAGCGGCGGGAGCGACCTCCTTGCACTGTTTCCCAGAATAAGATGTGATAGGATGCAAGGAGGCCAACTAATTCCAGGCTCAGTTTGTCCTTTACGTGATAACTCTATCCCCAGGCTGCCGGCCCATCACTATTTGTGACACTGCCTCTTTCTCTTAACAGTCCAAACAGAACTTTTGCTCAAAAAGTGCTGCCTCACCTCTCATTCTTCCAATGCTGGCACTTAAAATTTATCAATTTCTATTTGCAACAGGTTTATTTACATTTTTCCCTTTCATCTTATTTTTCTTTTAACCTTCCTTCTTTTTCCCCCTTTTCCCTATCTAGTTCTCCTCTCTTTCGGTACTTTTTTTTTTTTTCTTACATAATATCTATTATAACCCTTTGTCCTTATTTACACTTACGGTTTCTCATATCAGAGAAACAATTTGATGTGTACTCATGAGTGTCTGATTTATTTCACTTAATAGTATGTTCTCAAGGAACATCCATTTACATACAATGGGGGAATGGAAGAGAGGGGAGGGGAAAAGGAGGGAAAGCCAAGATACATCACGTACGGGTACAAAATAACCATGTTGATTATGATCATTATTTATACAATGTACCAATACATGTTCTTGGCAAAAATTAAAAAAAAGTAAAAGTAAGGGATAAAATAACAACAACAAAAAAAAAATTGGTACTTCTCAGCACACATAAGAGTTTAGAATACAGATCATGAATAATCTATACTTACAATTTGGGATTTACCTAATTCATTTTAATATACCAAAGAATACAATAAAAGTGATTCAGTACATTTTTGTGACATTTGGTACAACTAAAATACCTCATAATATCTCTTCCACACCTATCTAATAATTATATGGTTTCAATGGTTAATGCCATAAAGTTGATTTTTTAACACACACACACACACACACACACAAATCAATTTCTATCTTTTCCAAAGTATTGACAGGAATAGTACTTTTTTTTATTATTTTATGTAATGCTTTTAATGCGGAATGTAAAATTACAGTAATGAAAAGGAGACACTAAGATTCATTTCTAATTAAATAGATTATTTTACAACTTTATTATTTTTATTCATACAAAAGTTTATTCAACATTTGTTCATTTCAGGGATATAAACAGGGAGTAACCTGGCAGTAAAGACACCCACATTTCTTATTTATTCATCAGTTCACGCTATCACACACATCCCTCAGAGCTCTCAATCATAACTGATCAGCGCTTGCCAGTGTGATGATACCTGTCATTTGAAACAAAAGCTCCAAAGTTTCCTTTTCTTTGTAACGATGCTGAAATGCAAACTTTCACTTGAGGAACAGAACTTTATTTCTGTGTTGTGTGACATAGGAAAAACGACTCGCTGGGTCTTGTGGAGCAGGTCTCTATAATGTGGGGGTATATATGGGATCCTCCATACGCTAAGTGGACAGTAATGTATACAATATATCAACTTTCTAAAACTGGATCTTTTGCTTTTCTAGAAACAAAACAAGCGGCTACCTTAGATTTACTAAGAAACACAAGAGGAGTACATGTGAAACTGTCTGCATCAAATGACTTTTTACCAGTTAATTAAATTATTTACTTTGCTTACTAGAAAACCTAATGGAAGCTATCAGCCTATAACATTTTTGCCACCTATTTTCTCACCATTTCCATATAAATTCATATACTCTATAAAATGTTTGGAAGGAGGAAAAATCAAATGATATTTTGTATTCAAATTTTAAATATTTTTATTTAAAAGCAAAAACAACATAAATATCCAAAGATGATGCGAAATAACATTGTTATATTTTACAAATAAACAAAATAGAATTTTTTTTAGTATTAAAGAAAAACTTAGGAAAGAATTTTCTGATTATAAGGCAGGCCTAATGTGTGTTGGGAGGCTAAGTGTCTACAGAATGCACCTATAGAAATATGGTGGGATTCTGGATTATGTAAATATCAGGAACAGGTAGTATTTGAACATTTATGAATTGAGGAGTCTTTAGCTTTTACCTCATGGAGTTCTTCTTGTGTAATGCATGTTATTAAATTTGGGAAAAAAGTTTATTTCAATATTAGAATAAGTCTTAGAGGATACTCCCTATCAATGACTGTGTCAAGCAGCATTACTGTGCACAAAATTTAATTTGCGTTCGATTAATTTCTTTAGTTTTCTTGAGATACAGAATAATTCTGTGAAATACTTTTGTCTTCTGTATGAAAACAGAAAAAAAAGAAAATAAATGGACTAGAACATTAAAACTAAGAAGAAAGTGAAGAAACGAAGGAAAGGTGTAAAGTAGAGCTCAATAGGGATGGCACGTCTATTTTGGGAAAAGGAATGTGGATAGATGATTTTGAGAAGGAGCAACCAGGAATGTCACTAAAGTCCATTGGAATTTACTGTCAGGAAACCAAGACATCCCAATTCTTTTACCAAAGACTATAAACAATGTTAAATGTGGTAGACAGTCTATGTGACAAATATACTGCTTATACCGACCAGGCTGCACATAGATTTAAAAAAAAAAAGAAGAAGGAGCAATGAAATTCAGCTAATAGATAACTCTTTGTAGTTAAGACTTACTAGTGGCAAGTGTATTATATATATATTCTGAATATAGATAGAATATAGAATATTATGTTAAAAGTCTGAGCATATATATATATATATATAAAACATATAATACACAGGAAGTCTACTGGTTTAAATGATATTGTCACAAATACTTATGTTCTAAATTTAATTATAAAAGCTAGAGGGTGAAGGGCAAAGAGAGAGAAGAGAGAAGTTAATTAGTTGATAACCGTGGGCCAAAACCAACAAAAGACTCTTCCACATCCCTGAATGTATGTTAGAACCTTGTTTTAAAACTCCAGGAAGCAGACCCAGATCCCCAGGCATCACTGCTTCCTGTTTGTAAACTTTCTGAACTACCGGCCCCAACCAATCCAGAAGGAACAGTACATGACTTCGTGGACTGTCTTCTTAACCTGAAAATCTCCCCACATCCTCCAACTTTGCATTATTGTTAACCACTTTATGTTCCGTGTCAACAATGTTACTTTTTTCTTTCCCAAATTTTCATAATGAGAGTGATCTTCACACTTAGTTCCAGGGAATGTAATTTCAACTGCCACTAGATTTCTTTCTGGAGGTCACAGAACTTGTTCCAAAACGTGATCATTTTCTTCCTAGAATCTGTAACAACTAGATCATCTCTCTTATTTAGACGACTCTCACTCTCAGGAGTATTGTTTTACCAAAATACATGAAGAGACTTTACAAGAATGTTGAAAAATTGAATATAAATTTCTAGAGGAGAGAGAAACAAAGTATAACCCAAGAAAGAAGTCTTCAGTAAAAAGACAGTACATGGTATTGAGTATCCAAGTAGACAAAATTATATAAAGGTGTTATAATAATTTCAATGTGATTGAAATAAAAGATGAAATATTTGCTGAAGCAGCTAATGGTGTACATTTACACACAAGAATAGGATGTAATATATGAAAAAAATATTTTTTAGTAAAGTGGATTGCCAAGTGAAGAGTTTAAGGCTACAAAGATGTCTTCAGTTGTGATAAGTATGACAGAAATCTGATTAAGAAAATTAGGGCCAATAATGAGAAATTGGTCAATGAATGAGTAATATTAAAATATAATTGAACCCTGTTTTATCGTTCCTTCAGTAATCAGATCATAGAATGTTCTTTTTAAATTATGTATTCTTCTGTAAGTATCAAACTCTATGAGATAAAGGAATGTAATTATCTTTCACCAAGGCGTGGTGGCAGACACCAATAATTTCAGTACTCAGAAGGCGAGAAGAGGAGTGCCATGAAGCCAGTCTGAACTACATACGGAACAGCAAGACTCTGGACTGTCTCAAAAAACAAAAATAACAACAAACAAACAAACAAAAACCTACATTATCTTTCATTCTGATCGTATATCTCAGGCCCTCAGTATAGTGCTATTCTAGATAAATGACTAATAAGTCATTTTTAGCTTGAAAATAAATGGCCTTACATAAACTATTGTTATCGGTTAGTTTGACAAAGAACTGCTACATTTCCACTTATTTCAAAATATTCCCTAATTTTCTTGGTATCTGTAGATCCAAGTGAAGAACTACTGTTTCTAGCAGAAGCAGCTTTGAGTCCCTGAATGCCCCAGAAGAAAATGTAAATGTTCTCAGTAATTGACAGGTTAAAGGCCTAGTGTGCATCTGCCCTTTGTCTCCTTTGTGGTAAATGACTGTCAATATATAAAGAAACAAACAAACAAAGCCTCCTTTTTTAAAATTGAGAAATACATGCTACAGCTAAAATCTGTACTGCTTTGCTGTAAGAAAAATGATGTGCATTAGGGATTATTGAGATATTTTATCAAGGTAGAGAAATACAAATATGAAAAATCTAAGAAAACAAAATATTGCAAGATGTAAAAATAGTAGATTTAAAGGGTATAAACTGTATGTATAAGAGTTTACATAGCCTATTAAGACTAAAGTAAAATGTGAAATGTGAGAAAAGTATTTTCTACAATGAAGCATAAAGAAAATAATCTTGAGTATTTTTTTTCATGGTGCTAACCATTATTCATCAAGCACCTAAAACATTCTGGGTATCATGCTGAAAAATTTACATTTGCTAAATAATTCAGTATTTCCATAAGTTTTTTGTATTACTATTACATGTTTTTTTTTTTTTTTTCCCATATGGGGAAGTTAGTGTTTGCAGTAGGTGGCCGATTTGCCAAAATCTTACAGCACGGACATGGAAAGATGGGATTGAACCTTACGTGTATCACTCCAATTGTTATTCCACAGTGTTACTTCTCATAACTTGTCTGGAGCTACAATGCAATGGTCTTCCTGCCTAAACTAGAATATGTGTCTAAATATGAGGTCACACATTTGTAAACAGACATATAAATTACAATATTTTGCAGAATAAAAAAAAGAATAATGTAGAAACTAGTTTGTGAGGAAAAATTCATAAAGACTAATAATAAATAGGCAAGAACAAAACAAACATTTTTATGAAATGGAATTGATGAGTATCTACAATGTTCAAATAAAAAGACAAATATCTAACTTTTGTTATTATGTTAGTTTGAATTTCCCCATGAAGTAGATTTAAGACAAAAATTGATGTAGTATATTTTGAAGGTATTTTTTTTTATGAAAATACTAAGAGAGGAATGGAGAAGTGAGAAAAAAAGGAGAGGACTATAACAGAATATAATACAAGAAATGTAATATAATAGAAGGACGTAATAGAAGAAATGTTATCAAGTAACTGATCAGTGTGAGCAAGTAGGGAACTTGAGAACTCTGGAAACATTCATACATTCTTCACCTTACAGCTTTTCTCCGATGGATGCTAAGATATGTGTGTAACAATTTTTGCAAGTCATTGTTTGAAGGTAATATCATGGTGGTACTTCTGGTCTCTTATGTATGCATGTTGAGTGGACTCCATGATCAAAAGTGGATACCACCATCGAGATCCAGCCAAGCAATTTCGAAATAGTAAAGGCCAAAAGGCTATGACTAGAGAATCAACAACATCTGTTGCCATAATATATAATCCAAAACTATAACATCTATACTCCAAAATGGACTGCCTACATTGCTATAGAACAATTAAAGACTATTCTTTATGTTTTAAAATTTTATTATTTTAGTATTTAACATTATGGTGGTAAATTTGAGATTATTACTTTTTTTTAAACTTAGACATTTATTGCCGTAAAGTACCTGTTTATTGTGGCTTCTGCTATATGTAATACATCTTAGAATATTGTGTTTACATTTCTATTTATCTCAAGATATTTCCTAATTTTCTTTTTGCTTGTCTATTAATATTTCTTTTCACTAGTTCTTCTGCTCTTTTTTTCTCAATCAGAATTTGGGAAGCAAAAATTATGGCTAGAGGATATCTTATACTTCTCTACTAACTTCAGTATGATTGGTTTTAGTTTCATTCAGGATGCAGAGGCATTTCGACTATTCTCTGGATTTCTTACAGAGGATTTTTTCTGTGTAGTATTGTTCAATCAATGTGTTCATAGGGGAATACTGTTCCATTACAGTATCTTGTTTTTGTGACTCTGAAAGTACTATTATTTGAAATCTCTTAAAATCTCC
Organism: Hystrix brachyura; assembly: GCA_016801275.1. NCBI lineage: Eukaryota > Metazoa > Chordata > Mammalia > Rodentia > Hystricidae > Hystrix > Hystrix brachyura. The sequence continues at coordinate 68,728 of QZML01001656.1, read as the reverse complement.
CATCCTTAAAATAAATATTATGTGCCAAATTCTAACTACACCCCTCCAATTCATTTCAGTTTTCTTCAAAATATACATTCTGTGTTCAAAACAACAACCAATTAAGAAAGTTTTTTTTTTTTAACTACATGTTTCCTTCATGCATAGAAACAGTGGTTGGGTTTTGAAGTTTCTTTATATCAAATGATTACAATAACATGTTATTAAATTCTCTATTTTAAAGGAAAATTTAAATTAGATAAATCATACCATAGGGACAAAATGTTAAAGCAACTTTTAAAATTTCTATTTTTAATTCCTCATTGGCTCTTAAATAATATTTGATCCAGGATATGCTATTTGAGGAAAATTTCTTTTAACACTTGATTTAACAAATATCTTGCATATCTACTTGACACATAAAATATGTACCCAAAATAAAAGTCTTTAACAGAAAACTGTAATTCAATCCTATCTATATGTTTGAAATATTCTGGGGCTGTACAGAGAATCCATCAGGGCTGCTCTAATAACTTTATTCCATAATCTGAGCTAATCGATCTGGGAAATAGTCTGTCGAGTAACATATACTATTGGGTAACCAATGTAACTTTAAAGAAGACTGCTATTGGTTTTTTGTTTTGTTTTGTTTTGTTTTGCTTTGTTTTGTTTTGTTTTAATTCTCTAAGCATTTAAACCATCTCTTCAAAACTTCTTAGGAAATACTTTTAGCTACCTCTTATAAAAAAAAAAAACAATAAAACAAACAAAAATCACTACATTTACGAATGAAGGGAAGTCAAGTGTACTAACATTTAGTTGCTGAAACCACTTTGGGTGACCCAGAACTTTAGAAAGAACATTGGCTTTTCCAAAAGCACTAAAAAAATCCCCCTCTATTAGCAAATTTGACGTTTTTGTCTACCGCGAAACTTTTAGCTTTGCTCTTAAAAATCTCATGCAAAATTGATCAGATGTTATGGCAGAATGGATCAATTCTACCTACCGTACTGAAGGAGGAAGGGGAGTGAAAATGGGGCTTATGCTTAATGGTAGCAAGTAGCACCTAGAAACACACATCTCTCACACAAGTGTTGAGAGAGGAAAAAAATTAAAATTGTCATGCTTCATAAATCAGCCATATTTCTGGAGATGTCACATTTCATTTATAAAAAGGTCAGTATCATTTAATATACTTTGTTTTGTAGTTTTGAAACAGAAGCATTTCACAAGAAATCTCTCAGTCTCAGATTAGTACCAGTGAATTAAAAGGCACACACATACACACAGACACTTACCTGTGAAGAAGATAGAATTAAATTTAGAGGCTAAAGGACACTTTCTCTTAAATGTCACCAAATTTCCAACTACATCTAAATTTTTCTCTTCTGCAGACTACCAGATATTTGCTACCTGAAGTCAATCAAACACAAAAATGAAATGTACGCTGATGGCTAATGAAACAGTTTGGTATATTCTGATTTATCTGCAAATTCCACTTTAAGTTTTTCATGAAACTACTTGTTATGGTTTGTGTCTAGATGTCCCCCCAAAGCCTCATGTGGTAGGAGATAGCTGGATCTAGAGTGTGTGATTACTAAATTGATCCATTGATCGGTTTGGCCTGGTTCTGCTGGGATCAAGGATGTGAGACCGAGATTGGGGGCGGGAGTGTGGGCTGCCCTGGGGGCAGGTAGCCTAGATAAAAGATACAGGAAGAAGCTAACTAGCTGCTTGTTTGCATTGCTTATTTGCATACATTCCTTGCAGTTCCTCACTTTACTTTGCGGCAGGCCGGCTGCCGGTCTGCCATGCCGGCCCGCTCTGCTTCGGACCCAGTGGACTATAGACTGAAACCTCTGCAGACTGTGAGCTAATAAACCTTTCTTCCCCTAACTTTGGGTGTCGGGTATTCTGTCCCAACAACGAGAGAAAAGTAACTAAAACACTACTGGTATTAAAAATTTACATTCAAGCTGAAACTCTGCTAGAACAGAGAGGATAGTAAAATGAAAGCAGAAATAAAGTAATATCAGCTTTTTGAAATTGCATGCCATAAGAAGGTCTCGAAATATTGTGCAAAGTGGTAGGAACAGATACATTTATTTTAAAAAATGAGATATGGTTTTGGAAAATATACAATAAGAGTAGAATTTCTCCACTTAAAGTATCTCCCTTTACATAAAATGAAACACGAAATTCATATGCTGAAAATTACAATTGCTATTTTACTGAGCTCTGGGTACTGGTGTAAAAAATTTTCATGGGTAGATTGGTTTGAATCTGGAGATGTAGTTTGAGAGGAAAATACAGTGCTATGTGGCTAAGAGAAGTTGTACACTCCCATTTCTCAAATCCTTTGAGGGATTAAGTACCTCTCTTAGGTTGAGATTATTTTTCCTTAAATCAGGCCAAAGTGCCATGTCATTTGATGATTTAACAACTTCACACATCATATGCATCTAGGGTGAATTTATGTACAGATTATTTCAAGAAAAACTGAATCAGTTAAGGGATTTAAGAATTACTAAATTATACTCTTTATATATTATGTAGCATTACATTTTAAAGTTCATTCAGAGTAAAAGAATACATTAAGTTATAAATCAGACAGACTCGGCTTTAAATCGTAGTTCTCTTCTTACACCATGTAAATTCTCATGACATTTGATATTTCCTTTCTATGTATTCTCTCTGTATCCTATGGATATTGCCATATAAACATAGGAGTCTATATATCTATACGCACATGTATATACACACACGTATATACACACACATATATCCTTCCAATATCTCAACTATTACCCCTAGAAAATTTACTAAAAAGTTCATCTCATCTAACTCTGAAGTAAATATATCCAATTTTAATTTAAAATCTACCTTCTTCTGTTGGTCTTTGCAAACAGAATTGGATAGTTATGTTAAAGAATCTGTTATACTACCCATTGCCTCTTTCAGTCTCTTATGTGTATAAAAACTTAGTCTGTTCAATGCCCTACTTAAATTATTTCTAACTGATCATTTATATTGTATAATCCCCATCCCATTTTTCTTTTTAATTTCATTGTCATGCGTATAATTATTCTGAGCTTTAGTTTCTCCACCTGCGAAACAGTAGCTAATGTTTAAACCTCAAAGAATTATCTGGATTAAATAAAATGATGTGTTAAATCCGTCACAAAAATATCTGGTACTAATCAACACTTAATATTATTTTCATTATGTTGAATATTATTAAGAAGATAAAATATACTATGATATCAATATTTTGATAAAATTATTACCCTCATCGAAGCAGTAAGTCGTGCGATTTATTTCTAAGGAATTAAACTGAGTCATTGTATAAGTGATTTGTCTCTAATTCTGAGGGCACAATGCACCATAAAGTAGCATGGATTTTTTTTTTTTTTTTTGGGGGT
>QZML01001656.1:12010-52461 GCA_016801275.1 Hystrix brachyura | reverse complement strand
TTTGGACTTTTTTGCCCTAAAGGCAGAAACCAAAACAATGAATCTCCATCCTAACTTGGATAGCTATATCTGATCATTTGAACAAGAGAATTTTTCCTGCTAAAGGAAAGCAGAGAAAATAGGTTTGGCACTATTTGATCCATTAGATGTAATTTTGTGCTCTCTTACACAATTTTTGTGGTAGATAATGACAAGTCACATTCTAATCAGCATATGAAGATCATGGTGTCACAATTATAAGGAAACTGTCACATCCATTAACCTGGGTAAGCCACCTGAATGATCCCAGTGGTTAGCTAAGGTGGCAGTTAATCTTGAATTGCTATTAAATGTGGAAGATAAGGATTATGGATACAGTTAACCGAAGCACTGGGCAGGTAGTTTCTTTCACGCTTCCCTTTGTAGGTTTTCCCTGAAGAATAGACCAATCGGAATCTTGTCAGTGGGCAGAATCTATTACTCTAAGTGAATACTAGTATTCCAGGTGTAAACTGTAGTTGATAACTTGAGGGCATCACTCGTAACTCTCCTTGAGCACCAAGGCACCAAAACTCCTTCCGGGAGTTCTGACTGCAGGCAGCTCACTGCTGGCTTACTCTCTGCCAGCAACAGCTGTCTCACACGGCATTATCCCTTTTCCTCTGTGAAGTCAAGAGCTGACGGCTGGTTAATGTGGGAGTACAAGGACTGGGCCACATATCACTATGTCAAACAACTCTGAATGACCCAACATAGCTCTACTGGAACCGATAAGGTTCATTTCTTTAATAACTACACAATAATTGGTCGCCCTTCATAGGTGTTGTTTTGGAAAGTACTTCCTAACAAAACATCTGTGTGTACTTTGTTTCAGTGCATGTCTCCTCAAAGCAATTCTAAGATACATTTAATCCACATCATCAATTCTTAGTGGAGAAATAGTACACGCACTTCCGTTAAAGTATAAAGCTCAAGAATTTTGATTATCTCTATTTCTGTTTAACATTGGAGTGAAGGTCCTGCTCAGTGCTGTTTGTCCAGAAAAAAAGAAAAGCAAGTCATGAGAAGGGAAAGCAAACTTAAAAATAAAAAATAAAAAATAAAAAGGGTTGTTTCCCAAGAATAACAATACAAACTATTATGGTGATTTCATTTATTGGAAGTTACAAGGAACTTAAGAAAATAGTGAAGTGGGCAATGCATCCCGGACCCCTCCTGTCTCTCAGGATCTATTCCTATTCCCCATTCCTATTCCCCAATAAATTTTCCTACTCCTAAAACAAATAGTGAGGTTAACTCTATGGTAATTATAGTTTTGTTATTTAATAATATTCAAATATATGTGTATTTAAGGTCTTTTCTGCAGTTCGAAAATTCTATATATTTTTCGGATGGACATTATTCTTCAAAACATAATATAGGAGCATAATTTGGGATTTTATTTTGACAACAAAAGTCTTCCCTTTCAAACATTAAAAATAGAAAATCATTTCCATTTATTTTGGATCCAAATATAAAATAGAGCACAGTGTTTTACAATATGTATGCTTTAGGAAGCATGTAAATATTGATATCAAGAATAGTTTTTTGGGAAAATAATCACATTTTACTTCCAAACAATGAAATTATTCAATATCATCTATTTTTGATGGTTATGAAATGAAAAACTGTTAGAAACTAAAGAGGCATTAATTTTTTTAAAGTGATTTATTATGTCTTCAAGGAGAGGTAATAATTTCATCAATTTTATCATAGCATTTCTTAAAATAGTATGACAAACTATTGACATAAAATAAGTCCTAATATTAAAATTTTTATATTATAACATAATCTTTTTTATTATCATAAACTTTTAAAACTTACTATGGAAAATTTCATAACATGTGAGACAAAAGAGACTTCACACAAGGAATATAGGAATGCAACGTGTTAGTTCAAACAATGCCAAAATATTTACTTTGAATATGCCAAACACTTTTAAAGAAGGATCACTGAAATGCTAAACAATTACTAATAAAATATAAAAATTTGCAACAGTAATGTAAAAGTTTCAGCAGTAATGTACCCCAAATGTAATTAATTGGTGCTATTTGAATTTTTGTGTAGTTATTGCTATTGTGAGATTAGTTCTTCCAGTCTTTAAACATTATGTAAATTGCTCACTTGCATCTAATGAACTGCTTTTTCATTAAGGTGTACAGAGTTATATTTCTTGCCATCAAGTTATTCAATAATAGGAAACAAAAATGCAGGAATGCATTTTTGTTAAGATATATTTTACTTTAAAAATTGCCAAAGTATCTCTGGATACTGATCTGAAGTAATGTTATTATAGAAGTCAACATACAATAAATAGAATCAGAACCAATTGCAATTAGAAAATCGCAAGCGTAACAGTATGCAGCATTATCCTCCCTCAATATACCCTGACTCTTCTCAAACCAGACCCTAGCGTGAAAATTGTTATTGTTTATGCCATCAAGAAAGTATAATTTTAAATTAGCTTAATGTCTGTAAAACTTTCAGAATTTGAATAGAAAGGAAACATGAAATAAGTATTGTTACTACTGTTATTTCATGATAGATAATTTGTCTGCAGTAATTTCACAAATAGAGTTTTATCTGTTTTATTCCAATTAATTTCAGCTTGTGAGACAAATAAATGCAGAGAAGACATTTTCCAAGTTTGTATGAATTATTAGAATTAAAATTGTATGTTCTTTAAATCTTCACACTGTGAAGCTACTACTAATTACTATCATATGGAAATTCACAATATGATGGTTTGAAGGGGAAAAGTAAGAATATCATTGTAATAAAATTAAATGTTGCCTTCCCTTATACAGAAAATATGGAGGGAAACCTTGTATAAGAAATTTAATGTTTGAACTGTGTTATTGTTCAGATCTAAAATGTCTCCCAAAATTCTGATGTTTAGTAGTAGTGATAATACTTTTGGAAAGTGGTTGCATCACGGGGGCACTGTAGCCCATTGATGATTTCATAGCTAACTGTGCTGTTGTGCTGTCCTTATTTACCCATCAAAAGTTGAAACTGTCAAATTAAGAAAAAAAAAGTATTTAGCGTAGCTGCAGAACATCACAATACACCGCAGAGCATCACAATACACCAACGAGTACTGGGTATTTATCTTCAGGATCTTGTGGCTGGCTGGGAGGTGTACCTCATTGCTGCTGTCCAGCAGCACGACAATATCATTTCACACATCACTATCCAGAACATGGTGAAACCATTGTATGTAGAATGTACCAATGCATGTTCTTGGTTTAAAATGAAATTAAAAAAAAAATTCAAAATTTGATCGGAAGTCAAAACAATAAGTTGGTAACCACCTGTAATAGAAATCAATAAGAAAACATAATTAAATATATATTAAGAAGTAAAATAATCCAATGTCTAGAATAATAGTTTTCAAACAAGGCTTTTGTTTAAAATTCATTCATATACTGTATTTATGGAATACGTGCGTGTCTGTGTGTGTATGTTTGTATGTATGCGTGTGTGTGTTTCTAATGAAATTCAGAAAATACAGTCTCATGAAAGAGCTCTATAATGCTCATAAGACAGCATTATAGAAAAAATCATAGGACATTTCTTAAAATAATTTAAATGTAATGGATTTTTCTAATTTTATAGTGGTTGCTTCAAGAAACTGAAAAAAAGTACACTTTTTCTCCAATAAAAGGTTTGACTTTGGGCTTTTCTACTTTTCTTGTCAAAAGGGCACCTAGACAAGTTTTAATTGTACTATAATTTTCAAACATTTACAAATTAGAAGGCTCAAATGGCTTCACACAAAAAAGCTAGATTTTTAATTTTAGATTCCAGTTGACTAAGGGAATTGAAGTCTTTAATTCTCAAGATAATGAAGGGACTAAGTAAGATAATATCATACTTCCCAATTTGGACTGTAAATGTTTTATTGACATTGATAAAGAAGTCTGTGACAATATTCGAATATCTTAAAACAATGAAATACATTTATTGGGACATGAACAGGTATGCTTTATTTTAAGAAAATCAGGAAATTATTTTTATTGCTCAATCACGTATACATAGAAAATATTAAAAATGAAGTATACAATATTTCTAACAAAGCTGAGAGATTTAATTCATTGTAGAAATGAGACTGAAAATTTATTATCTCATTTTTGAATAAAGTAATTATTAGTACCTAGAAACCAAGAATATGTGACTTGGATCAAGAGGAGTTGGGATGGGAGTTTATAAGGAAAAACATTCCCCAGTCAGTTAAATTAGGAAGAGCAACGCACTAACATTTGAGGTTAAATGTCAAAAATATTTGGTGATATTCTCAGAAATGTCATTTGCAGGCTAAATTAGAATTGCAAGGACAGGGAGTGAGGACTGTGAAAGACTGAATTAGTACTATTATAATCCTCTGCCAGTGTATGGCAAAGCAAATATTTCAGAAACTTCATTTCATTTCTCCCAAGATACTGATAGAAATTATTATTTTAATGGTTGTGAAGATCATAATATAATGAATTACAAGGTAAGATGTTTTACTATCAAAGAAAAAATGGAATTATTTAAAAAGCAGTTAAATTCTAGATCTATCTTAATAGTAACTGTCTATTGTTAGGACAAAATGTCTTCTCTGGCATTTGTCATTTTTTTCTCCCTTCTTTTCACTTATGTTGTCATATTTAACATGATATATGTGCAGAACTGCTTTAGCCACTTCATTATAACAGAATCAAAGGACATGAAACAGGTCGCTTATATCTGTGTATCCTCAATCATGTTCCTACAGTGCAACATTAAATCTTAACAGATTAAATATTAAATATGCCAGATTAAGCAGCTATAAACCCTGATTGCTACACAGGAACATTTAAAAAATTATCAAAAACTTTCAGAACCATCTCATCAGACCTCCAGAAAAAAAAGTAAATGTTCATAGCAGCAAAATAGAGGCTGAGTCAAAAAGAGGATGACTTCACTGTGCTCCTGATATTCAAGGAAATCCGTTAAAACAGGAGTTGAACTTGTGATAAAGGAACTAAGAATTCTTTGCCCAAACATGACAAAGAATACATCATTTACAATCAATCAATATTGGAAAAGTCGTGAACCAAAAGTTGACTATTGTTTGCTACAATCTAATGGAGCAAATACTGAGGAAAGATGACAATCTGATTTCCATAATTCCCATGCTATAATCCTATATTGCAATGTCCAGTTTTCGGAAATATCGCAATGTATACAAAGAAAAGCAGGGTCCATTTTGTGAAAGGAATTAATCGAGAAAACTGTCCCTCAAGCAAAATAGACAGTGGATTTACTAGACAAGGAAATTCAAACAAATGTATTAAATGCATTAAAAGAGTTAAAGGAAACTGCATAAGAAGTTAAAGGGACCCAGGAAAGCTATGCACAAACAAAATGAAAATACCTACAGAGATAGAAATTTTAAAAATGAGACAAATGAAAATTGTGGAACCAAAAAGTACAAAAGACAAAAAACAAAAAGTCATCACAGAAGTTCAAAAACAAATGTCAACAACCAGACTTTTTAAAATACAAAGCTTTTAGTATTAAGATTATTGAAAAATAATTCCTTTTCATTAAATTGACAGAAAAAAGAGAAAGAAGACAAATGAGTATAACATAAGGGACCTGTGACATACTGGCAAGTGGCCCAGGATTAATATTGCTGTAATTACTAGAAAAAGAGAGGAAGTAGCAAAAACAATATTTGAAGGAATAATGGCTCAAAATATTCCAAATATTATTAAAGACATGAATCTACACACTAATACTCTCACTGAGCTCAATCTCAAAAGAGGTCCATGCTAAAATACATTATAAAAACAGCTAAAAAATGCAAAAAGAATCATTTTTTATTGTAAGCATTTCTTTGTTATTTTGTCGTTCTTGTTCAGATTGGATTGTGTCTGTAAGTTTTCTATTGATTTTTTTATTAGTGCATGTTTACAGCACATAATGATTACATTCATGTTGGTAAGTTGGTACATGTAAATAACACAACTTAACTATATTCTATTCTCATTCCCTCTTTGCTCCTTCTCCCTTGAACTTGAAAGCATCAAGAGAGAAGCTGCTTAGCAAAGGCAGAAACTGACAGAGTATATTTAAAAATTAATAAAAACATAAGCTGAGTAAAAGAGATTCATCTTTTATGCTATAAACAAACAGCAAGTGAAAGAATGCAAAAAAGGTATCCTAGATAAATGGTAATCAAAAGATTTTTGGAGTTGTTATAGTACAATCAGGAGGAGACTCAGACTAAAACTAAAAAAGAAAAAAAAAACATTGTAGGAAACAAAAAAACATAATATGCATTGATGAAAAGTCAACTACAGTGGAACCTACATTCATGAACTTAATTCATCCCATAAAGATGGCCTCATTGGTGTTTCTTCAGGGAAGATGGCCCGCTTGTGCGTAGCTCACAAATGGGAAGCAAAATTTTGCTCAATACTTCTATTCACAAACCGAATTGTTCATGAACAGAAGCATTTGTGAACCGAGGTACTATTGTAATCAACAAAATATGTAATTTTAGACCCATGTATAACGAACACAATACCAAAATATAGGAAGAAAACTCGGACATTTCTGAATGGAGAAATGTATCTATACAAACTGGTGTGGATTTCAGTAACCCAGACTTGTCATTCTGATGTGATTTGGTTCGCAAAGATTCATGGGTTAAAATCTTAATCAAGAGGTGGTGAAAACTTTAAAAAGTGGACATAATGACAGGTAATTTGGACACGGAGGATAACATCCTCTAATGGAATAAATACTGGTCTTGTGGAGTGAGTTGTTCTCCCCAGATGAGTTACTTTCTTTGACTTTTTAGTACACATTTGCATATATAATGTTTACATTCACTGTAAGGAATTGGTACAGGTACTTAAATACGTATCAATTATTTTTCCTCTTCCTTCTATCCCCTTTTACTTTTCCAGCATCAGAGTCATTTATTTATCTTGTAAGACCTTATAAGTTAATCATTATGTATACAGATTGAAATTCAGACTAATAGGCCAAAGAACACAGAAAAATGTAAGACAATTGTGTTATGTTAAGGTACACATTTAGGTACATTCTTCATAGTGGATTACAATGCCTTTTTTCCACTCTTTTTTCCTATTATATGTCCTCTCTCTCTCTCTTTCTCTCTCTCTTTCTATAAAATACATAACATATATTATATGCCCTTCATATATAGATGTATCTTGAAGAAAGAGAAGAGAAGAGAAGAGAAGAGAAGAGAAGAGAAGAGAAGAGAAGAGAAGAGAAGAGAAGAGAAGAGAAGAGAAGAGAAGAGAAGAGAAGAGGAAGAGAAGGGAAGGGAAGAGGAAGAGAAGGGAAGGGAAGGGAGGAGAAGAGGGGAGGGGAGAAAAGAGAAGAGAAGAGAGGAGAAGAGAGGAGAGGAGGAGAGAAAAGAGTAGAGAAAAGAGAAGAGAAAGAGAAGAGAAAAGAGAAAAGAGAAGAGAAGAGAAGAAAGAAAAGAGAAGAGAAGAGAGAGGGAGTTTTTTATATTTTCATATAAGGGAAACCGAAGGGAAGGGAAGGGAAGGGAAGGGAAGGGAAGGGAAGAAGAGAGGGGAGGGGAGAAAGAGAGGAGAGGAGAGGAGGAGAGGAGAAGAGAGGAGAGGAGGAGAGAAAAGAGTAGAGAAAAGAGAAGAGAAAGAGAAGAGAAAAGAGAAAAGAGAAGAGAAGAGAAGAAAGAAAAGAGAAGAGAAGAGAGAGGGAGTTTTTCATATTTTCATATAAGGGAAACCATGCAATATTTAAACTTGTGTGTCTGAATTACTTAATGTTATGTTCTCAAGGCACATCTCTTTTCATATAAATGACTCAAGTTTATATTTCTTTATGGCAGAGTAGTACTCCACTGTACTGCTCTGGCAGATACCACATTTGCTATATCCATTCATTATTGGTGGATATATAGGCTGTTTCCAAGATTTAGCTATTATAAATTGTGCTGCTATAAACATGGGTAGGCATATATCACTTTGTTATACTATTTTTAACTCTTTGGGGAAGATACCGAGAAGGGGAATAGCTGGGTCAAATGGAATCTTTATTTTTTTGCAGGGGGTGGTTGGTGCTGGGGATCAAACTCAGGGCCTTGCACTTGCTAGGCAAGTGCTCTACCACTGAGGCAAATCCTCAACCCCTATTTTAATTTTTTGAGGAATCAGTGTATTGATTCACATAGTGATTGAACAGTGTTTCCCACTTGTTGGTGTTCCACCGACAATGGAGAAGTGTTCCTTTCTCCTTGCATCCTTGCCAACATTTGCTCTGGGCTAATTTCTTGATGGCTGTCATTCTTTGCGGTGTGAGGTGGAACCTCAGTGTTGTTTTAATTTGCATTTCTCATATGGCCAGCAATGTTGACCATTTTTTCATGCGCTCATTGGCTGTTTATACATCTGCCTCTGAGAAGTGCCTATTCATTACAAGATAGGTTATTATGTAAGAGCAAGACTGACTCCTCATGGTCTCTAACTTCCCTACTTGCCATGCAATTTTTCTTTGCACTCACTCCCACTAGGATGGCATTTCCTCTGAATCCCTCAGCAGAACCAACCAGAAGCTAGTGCCAAGTCTTTTGGTCTCCAGAACTGTGAGTTTATTCTCTTTCCTTTATAAACTATCTAGCTTTAGATATTTTGTTATTGAAAGAAAAATGACAAGAATTAAGATATTCAATTTCTATGATGGAAAGACTAGTAAAAATTTAAAAATACAGAGGGCTTGAATAATGATAATATAAACAAACTAGAGTTCACACTCGTGTATAGAACATTTTACCAAGAAAAGAAAAATACACATTGTTTTCAAATGCATACGGAATGCTCTCAGACTAGACTATATATTATGCCACAAAACACACATAAACACATTTTAATAAACTGGAATCAGACCAAATAATTTCTCTAAACTAAATGGGATAAGTCTAAAAATCACTAATAGAAGGTAAATGGAACTTACCTTCTATTAGTGGAACTTCAACTACATAGATAGCAACTAATACTTAAACAGTGAGTAAAGGAAAGAAGAGGAAAAAAGGGAGATTAGAAAATTCTTGGAGATGAATAAAAACAAAATACAACACAGCAAAACTTGTGGGATACAGTCAGGAGGACAATTAGTGTGAAATTTATAGCAGTAAACACCTATATTAAAATGAAGGTATCAAATCAATGAACTTTATAAGTTGAGAAAGTAGAAAAAAGAAAGCAAAGTGAATGCACAGTTAGAAGATGGAAGGAAATAATAAAAATTTCAGTGTAGAATAAAATGAGTTAACAATAGAAAAGCAAGAGAGACAATCGAGGTAATAAAACTTCTTGGAAAGTATCAACAAAATTGACAGATGTTTAGCTGGACTGATCAGAACTGAACTTGGAGAAAAGTTTAAATATAGAATTAGGAATTTGGTTGTCAGATCAATGAGCTGATGATAGAGTAAGTCATTATACAGTGGCCTATAATTTGAATAAATGGAAATCAACAACACGAAGTAGACATACACCTATGCAGTCACCAGCCTAAACAAATCTGCATGGTGTTCTTTGGAAGGTGTCATATTCTCCAGTCTTTACTTGCTACATAATTTTTGGAAACATAAAAATCTTTTCATGTTGTAAAGTACAGAGATATTTTTATCTGGGATCATAAAATTCTAACATTTTGTGAAACTTACTGCTATTTTAGGAAAATCCATTTCTCTTCTTTCCTTCCAAGCTAATCTAGATATTTTTATTTTTTAGGTTCATTTGGACGCTTGACATTTTCAATGAAGCCACCACTTGCTATGTCTGAAAGTTTTACTTCTTTGGAATAAAATGTTTTAAATTGCCTTTTCCCACCCCCCCCAAAAAAAATTCCCTAACAATGCATTGTGTCAGTGCTTTGTTTATTTTATTCATAGTATTTGACTTTTTAACTGACATAAAAACTATGGTTTTTTGTGTGTTTTCAGTATTTGTTTTGTAAGTTATCAGTATAACTTAACAAATGAACATGTTCTTATTGCAAATATTTGTTTTAATTCGTGGACACATGATAGAGGCATAGTCCTTTTTGTTATAAACAAAAATATATTAGGAAATGAGTATAAGTTAAACTAAATATTTATAGTAAACATCAGTCCTCATCTAATTTCATAAGTTCACTGCAATTAACATTATTACTAAAAATAAAATTTGCAAGGAACCCTGGTCTTAAAAGTTCCTATTTATTTATAGTTTCATATCATTTTAACTCAACTATTGAGAACTTCCTGTCCAACTTCCTCATTTTATAAAAGAGACTTTTATGACTCACTTTTTTCATTCTGATGGTTAAATTAATAAAGTATGAAGAAGTATTATTAGAGAGACTTTAGTGTAGAAATTACTGAACTAATTTTAGACAAGATTGACTATAAAGCTTAAGAATAAAGTTGTTACTCTTAACTTACATTCGATTTTTCTCTACTTATAGATTTGTGTTTAAAATAGTGCAGATGCTGGTAACAATTTCTGTAAAAGACCGAACAGTAAACAACTGATTTTGCAGGTCGTGTGGTCTTCTGTATACGTCCTCAACCACGCCACTGTAGCATGAAATCAATCATACGTATACACAAAGGAAATAATGTGGCTGTGTTCCATAAAAGCTTGTATTATGAGCAGGAAATAGGGTAGATTTTGTCAATGGGCAATAGTTCACAGACACTTGATCTGGTGCTCTATAGATGATTCATATTAATACTTTTTTCTCAAATTTAATATTTTCCAATGTATCACCTTAATTGAGCCCAAAACGTGGTGTATAGTGGAAAGTTGCAACCAACCAGCGCTGCAGTGGAGAACACGCACCCGGATGGAGCGCGTGATGAAGACAGACACAAGTTCCCTGGGATCCACCTCAAGGGTAGAGCAAGTTTATTTCTTACAGAGTTGGTTTTATAGGGTAGGAGTATGGTAGGAGTATGTTTGCTTAGTAGATGCTCAAGAAACTTATTAACATCACTAATTCAATTTATCTTTAACCTCAGTATCCTAGGCTACTTCTTTGTTCTTGGACAACTTACTTACACCGGAGGCCTATTTCTCCTGGGCTGGTCCACCTCATGGTCAGCGGCTCTTCCGCTACCCTTCCTCGGTCAAAGTTCTCCAGGAACAAGTTTAATTCTTAGCAAAGCAGCCGTTAATTCTTAGGAAAGGAGCTGCACGCCGTCCATACTCCCACAGAAAATCATCAAGAAATTCCTATTCACCCAATTAAAGATTTATTTTGCTTTTTTCTATTTTAAACATATTTCACTTTCTCTTTCACATTAAGCAATTCAGACATTTTTCTTTTAAGTAAAAGTAAATCACTAGCCTGTCCCCCCTCTCCCTCTCCCTCTCCCTCCTCCTCTCTCTCTCCCCCTCTTCCTCTCTCTCTCCCTTTGCATCTCACTCTTCCCCTCCCCTCTCTCCTCCCTCTCTCTCTCCCTTTGCATCTCACTCTTCCCCTCCCCTCTCTCCTCTCTCTCTCTCTCCCTTTGCATCTCACTCTTCCCCTCCCCTTTCCCCCTCCTCCCTTCTCATATATATATTTTGTCTTAGGCTTACATATTTTTGATAACTGATTGTTAGGACTGGTTGAGTTGCATGACTAAATACAAAGGCATACTGGCCAAAGCAACTACATTTTATAGACTCATCTTTAGATTGGTACATTCAGAAATTGGTAAATGATTCTAATAAAATCATTCAAAATGTTTTTGCAACGAATTGTGTGTTAGGTGCCACGGCAGAGGTAAGGATAAATGAGATATTCTTCCCTTCCGAAGTGCAGCACTCTGTATTCCAGCCACGGAGAGTACTATTGTGAAGTGACTGTGGAAGCATCCTGAAATTCCTTGCCCGTTCCTGAAGTTCACTGATGTATTAACAGTCAGCCCTAGATTTTTCTACCTTGGATACTTGCCCGGTAGCCTGTATGCTATTGGTAATTTTCTTGTCTTCATTCTTCACTGTTGTGGAAGAATGATGAATGTTTTTAAAGTTTTGTCCTTAATACTCTATATGTCTTCTGATAAAGCCACTTCTAATTTCTCTCCATTTCCCTATTTTTCCTCTCCATTTCCCTATTTCCCTTCCTCTCCATTTCCCTATTTTTCTGGCTTCTCCCTTCTTTATTATGGTTACTTTTAAATAATGGATAATTCATTAGATTTATTGAAATGCATGCCTATTTTGTACTAGGAATATCATTATAATAAGGTAAAGGGGAAAGATGCTTAGTGAGAATACATATGCATATCACATACAATTAAAAATATTTCAGAATTACTACTTTACATGTTATTTAACTATTATATACAAAGAAACAGCAATTTTTATTCCTATGCCAACTTGAACTTGGGTGATATATTTATATTTGGTTTAAAATATGGATTATCTAATATTATCAACTTTAAAAAATACTAGGTTGGAATTAATTTGACATTAAACTAAATATATTGCATTTATCATCTATCACATAATGTTTAAATTTAAAGTTTTTGATGTAAATTTGGTGAAGTGAGACATGCCTTTTTGCCCTCATCAAGAACTAAATTTTTATGGTCCATGATTTTGGATTTCTAGGTTTTCAGAAATGTGGAGAATAAATACCTCTATAGTATTTTATTACAGTAGTCTTAGAATACTAATACGTTTGGAATAAACAAGATGAAGGCCTGAAGACAACATATTATTTAATCATCTGAAACAATACAATTGAAATGCATGCCTATTTTGTACTAGGAATATCATTATAATAAGGTAAAGGGGAAAGATGCTTAGTGAGAATACATATGCATATCACATACAATTAAAAATATTTCAGAATTACTACTTTACATGTTATTTAACTATTATATACAAAGAAACAGCAATTTTTATTCCTATGCCAACTTGAACTTGGGTGATATATTTATATTTGGTTTAAAATATGGATTATCTAATATTATCAACTTTAAAAAATACTAGATTGGAATTAATTTGACATTAAACTAAATATATTGCATTTATCATCTATCACATAATGTTTAAATTTAAAGTTTTTGATGTAAATTTGGTGAAGTGAGACATGCCTTTTTGCCCTCATCAAGAACTAAATTTTTATGGTCCATGATTTTGGATTTCTAGGTTTTCAGAAATGTGGAGAATAAATACCTCTATAGTATTTTATTACAGTAGTCTTAGAATACTAATACGTTTGGAATAAACAAGATGAAGGCCTGAAGACAACATATTATTTAATCATCTGAAACATTACAAAGTTTAAAGTCAAAAACCATACTATTTAAAATATGCAAAGTCCTATTCAGAAGACTTAGCTATACTAGAATATTAAGTTACCACAACCACTGTGTGTTAATATTCTATGTTTGCCAAATTAATTACCAAAAACTGGAAGCCTTCAAAAAACAAACCTTAATTTACTCACTTTCTAGACTCTGGACATTTGAAATCAAATTATGCATGGAGCTATGATCTCCTGCAGACGAGGCAGGAATGCGTCCCTGCTCTTTATGACTTCCAGGGCACCAGCAGTCCTTTGACCTTCCTTTCATCACAGCTAAATGATGCCAATCACTGCAGCTGTTTTGACAAGCATTCTCGCTGTGTTTCATTTCTCATAGTATTTTCTTCTCCTTGAAGGATATTAGTCATATGGGTTATGTTTTGCACTAATACTCCCATCTAAATTATTTAGACCTGCAAAGCCTGTACAGTATAGCCAAGTAAGGTCACTTCTTCAGATATCGGGTGTTAGAACTTCAACATGTATTTTGGAAGACTCGACTCAGTCCATAACAGAGAGTATGAGGAAAAATTAATATTTATTATAATTGTATTTTATAGATGAAGAAATCTGGGCAAAGGCATTTAAATAATTTATAACTTCATATATTTAAGACAGAATATTTTGAAGCCCAAAAACTGGGCTCCAGAATGTATCTCCTTAAATTTTAGCTATATTTTCAAATTTCAGGCAATATAAAATATATTTTTATATAACTATACCAAATTGTACTCTATTGTCTCCCTCCATACTGAAGGCTAATTTTTCAATTATAAAATATTCACCTTGAAATCCAAATATGAGGGAACAAGCAGAGCCTGATGATTTTGATCAATATTTTTGTCTTCTTTTTGTTTATAGCTTTGAAAATAGGCTCACTGAACACTGCCGGTCATTTATCAGGGTCATGGAGACATATTCCAGCAGTATGACATTCCTTTTATGAGATTTAGAAAAGCAAATAGCAATCTCGTATGTCCATACCCGTGGGATACATCTTCATGTACAGATTTTCATTTTATTCATGATGCAGGAAGATGTTTTTGTCAGCATATTTTTGAAAAATAGAGTAAATAACAATAAAAACATTTCATAAAAATGTACACTGCATCCCAATTCAGTAAATACCAATCAAACACCAAGAAGTGACATTTATACCCAAAGCACAAACTTTAAAAAGGCAGTTTTGTGTTGAACTATGTATAACTATACCTCCAATCCTTAGTACATTACCTGCGGGAAAAGCTATTTTTTGCATGAATGAAAATTATTGAAAAAATGTTTCTTCTTTGGAAGAGCTCAGATTTATGAAATGGGGATAGATAAGTAAGTCAAATAACAAACACATATTCAGAATATCATTGTGAAATTGTGGAGGGAGTAGCACTATTTCATGAAAACAGGAAAGAGAATAGGCTGTCACTATATGACTAAAAGTTAAAATTTAGACAGAGTTTTGAAAGTTAAATGTGGGAAGTGAGTAATATTTGGGGTGAAGAACAAAAAACAATTATTTTAATCTCCTTGAAAAAAATTTACTTAAGACCACTAAATCACTCATTGTCTATTTCTTCCCATCTGTCATCCATTAGCAAAGTCTTGACAACTACTTTCACCGTATCACATCTCACCACTTTCTCTACTTTCACCATATCACATCTCACCACTTTCTCCGCAACCACTTGAGTCCAAGACACCATCATCTTCAACTACATTACAGAAAGTTTTTGCTAACTGGTCTCTATTTCTCTCCTAGTACTCATTTTTTCTGTTTGCAACACAGAATTCAAAATGACTCCTTTAAAATTTCAAATGAATTTTATAATTTCCCTAGTCAAATTTCCTCAGTGTCTTTTCATCACATTCAGATTAAAGCCAACTCTTACAATGACTTACATGACCACACGATCTTTCCTTCCATTTGTCTCTTCCACTTCAGCTGCAGAGGGCTTCTTGGAATTTCTGAGACTGTGGGAATGTTCTTTCAAAATATTTGCAGTTGCTCTCTCTGCTGTATTTCTCAAAAATCTGTGCTCCAGTTTTTATTCAATTTTTTCAAGAGTATAATCAGATGTACCTCATGTGCATAATATGAAAAAAATCTATAACTACAGTCATTATTTCATTTACTCTTTTCTCCTTAGCCTTTATTATTATATAATATATTGTATATTATGCATTTTAATGTTTTCTTTATTCTGCCTTATTTACTGGCTAGTAAAATCTATGACTTCCAGAATATTACATCTTTTATCCAATGCTTCATTTGTATTTTATAGAATGACACACAGGAGAAATAACACACATAGTAATTTTTGATTGAATAAATGATTGACACTTGAAATTTTGAGATTAAATCTATGATAAGGGGAGTATAAATGACATTGTTAATTATTATACTCAATTATCATTTTAGCATTTTCTTGTGGTACAAGAAAATACCATGACTTCTTAAAGATGTTACACAATAATATCATTTAATTGTGTACCTTCCCTCTAAACCAAGCAAATCACTAAGTTATAATTTAAGACAATTTGTAAATTATGTCTCTTTGTACATAATTTGTTAAAATATGAGAATCTGACTCCTGTAAACTATCATAGATAAAGAGTAATCTTCTTATTGGCTCATGAGAAAGTTTGTTTCACTAGACTTACACAGAAGTATGTTGTCTTCATTTTCTATATTATTGCTTGAGTGTGTAATTGGTGGCAATGGATAACCTTTCTGAAAGAAGAGTGAAGAAGCCAAAAGAATTTCAGAAAGTTTGAACTGAAGCTCCAACGATGGACAAACAGCAAGAAAAATAACTCTCTTTTCATTGACCTTGAATTCCTTGTGATAAAGGCCTTTTCTGCCAGGTCATTCTGTTTGTATCTTTTATTACTTTATTACTCAAGCCATCTTAGGTAAATTATGCCTGTGGTTTATTCAATAGGTAATCTAAGAGAAGACTGCCCTTATTCTCTTTGCTTTGCATTTTCGTTCTATGTATGTATTCATTCAACTTTTGTTTCATGTGAGAAGGGGATTAAAAATAACCTACCAAGCTTTATACATTCAATAACATGGAAGTCAAATTATATATAGTTTATGTAGCAAGGTTAAAACAGCAGGAATGCAAACTAAAGGTAGTTTAAATAATATCCTAAGAAGCACAACTGAATAAGGATAGACCATGATTTACTCTGATTTCCTGAACAGCAAAACCAGAAAAAAAAAACATAATACCAAATCTTTCATACAGTTGTTGAGGAGAAGCACAGATGTTCTTAAAAAAAAAAAACATAATACCAAATCTTTCATACAGTTGTTGAGAAGCACAGATGTTCTCGGTTACACAGCTGGACAAATTAAAAGTTCCTAATTACCACCCTTGAAACACTACTCCATGCAAATCTATTATTTTATTTTTGCATTAATACTTTTTTGTTATTTTCTTCAGTCTAGTTTTAACCTCTCTGATATAATTAAATTATACTACAGAATGCTAAGACACTTTAGATTAAAATGTAAAGTTTTGGGCAGTCTCTAATGTTATTTCCAGTTTAAATAGTGAATGTATGTAAGTAAAAATACATGCAAACCTCATGTATGGTAGAGTTGCTTATGTGGGATGAATACTACAACCCAGAATAACAACGAAACAAAATCTGGTTGATCCTGGCATGCTGGTACACACCAGCTATCCCAGAACTCGGGAGGCTGAGGCAGCAGGTTTGCTGTGAGTTCAAGACCAACCAGCCTGAACTACAAATGGTAATAAGACCTTGTTTCAAAAAAAGCCAACAACAACAAAAAAAACTGATTGAAAACAGAACAAAACAAAACAAAAACTTCCTTTGTCTAATGTATAAGGAATATCCAATATTAAATCAATAAGAGGGAAAAAGTCATGAAAATAGCTCCAAAGATAGCAAAATTTCTTGAATATCAACTGACCTCAGATAAAATATTTCTCATTTATCAAAAATTAAATGTGTGATAATTACATTAGAAAGCTAATCTAAGTAGGAAAATGCAAAATCAAGTAAAAATATAAAATTGAGATACACTTGTTGAAGTTAAGAAGTTAATATATTTATAAATTCGGAAAGACAGAAATGATTAGTGAACTGGAGAAATTCAACCTAAAATATTCTAACAGACGCACAGAGGAAAAAATGGTTAAAAAGAAATAGATGGTAGAGGAAAAGTTATAATAGTGTGATTGGAGTCTCAGAGGAGGACAAAGAGAGAATAATTTAAAGTGATTTTTTTTTTAAATAATGAATGTGACACTAAAGCTGTAATCCTTAATAAGTACCCCCGTTTCAGTTAAAGTAGCCCTATGTACTGTCACATTTCTTGCTCTTTGATCTAAGGCAGTAATTTCCATCCCCAGATGTTCATTTTTTTTTGTCAAAAATACATTAAGAAATTCTTGGAGTGGCTGTATTTTTGTCTATAAATTATTTCCTCTTGGGTCCCAATGTATGTAACTAACCCCAGATTATGTTTGTATTTGAGCAACAGCTTTGAGTCCAGTGTTAAGAAGGGATGATTGTCGTGGATCCTGCATAAAGTATAGCTTTCCTAGATATCTCCTACAAATGTGACAATCACTGTGTTTTCATAAGAAAATGCTCAACTCCTGTATATTTTGCATAATATTCACTGTAAAACAAAGCTTCATCTCTTCAGAAAACAGGAAGCAAACTACTTTCTTCCAAAAGAATTTATACTACATTATAGTACTTATATGGTCATTATGTCCCAAATAGTCAAGTACAACTGCTGCGAGTCCTCCCAAGCAACGTGTCGGTTGGTGTTTGGCCGCCATCACCCTCCAGTGAGAGACTGACGGAAATTCTGTGCACTCGGGAGGTCCCAGCTTTCCATTTCTTACTGGCAAGGGACAGCTCAGAACGGTGATCCAGCTCCAGTGCAAAACCAGCTCCCACAGTCGATCTTTGGGGACTTAAACTTTGCATTTACTCGCTACGTTAGTGTTGTAGGAGTCTAAATCAAATCAGGAGAAAGAGAAGAAAACCTTGTATAAATGGTGAATATTAATATAATTAAAATAATCTAATGGTGATGAAAGTAATTAGAGGATATCTTCATGTGGCCTCTCAGAGCTGAGGAAGAATACCACGGAACCGTCATGCTCGCAGGGATCCAGATTTCCACAGACAGGTGCAGCTGCAGGCTGGGAAGAGAAGCACCTTCCTGGGTCTGTTAGGCCAGCAGTCTCCCACAGCAGGGAGACAAGCAGGAAAAAATGTGTCAGGCGCAGCCTGCGGATTGGAAATGAACAGGCAGAAGGAGCAGATGCTGCTGGGAGTGGACGGTCTGGAATGCATAATGTCTGTTTGGGAGATTCATAGTGCCACAAGGTTACAGTATCAGAAGGGCCTTGGAAGAAAAAATTCTAGGGTGTCTGGGAGAGGTAAGCTGAGAAATATAAAAAGTTCAGGCCAGGCAGCCTGCGGTGTCTGCACTGACAGAGCAGCATGGTGAGCACGAGTCCGAGCCAGGGCTGCTAGGAGAATGCCGGGAGACCAGTGTCTGGGTAGACTGCCGGTCCGTCTGACATCCACGCTGCACACCAAACGCGCAGCCCTGGAAAGCGCGGACCGGCTCCGGTTTCCTCTCCTCTGCTGACCCCTACCGAGAAAAATTAAATCGTGTTCCGTAGAGAGGACGCGTTTTAAAAGGAATTACATCCACCCTCGCAGTGTGGATTGAAGGGAGAATTTGGAGCTGAGAAATAATAAACTGGTAACTGGCACAGATTTTAAAGAATAATGTACACTTTCAATATTTAGAATTAGTATCACTAATATACTTTGATATCATTGAATATCTTCTACAACAATCTTTGGACTGTGAGTCATATTTAAACTCCTACTGAGTAAACGAATAATTGCAGTTTACTAAACGTGTCTCAATTGCGTTTTTGTTTAAATTGCCATTTTATTCATTTATGCAGTTTTTTAAAAATTGTCCATTAAACATTAAAAATTACATGCTTATATTGAAAATATAACTTTTCATTAAAAGACAATATACAAAATCATAAGTATAAATATACTGAAATCATGACTTCATTTGACTAATTGTGTAGTACAAAAAACATCTTTTTATTTTCAAAAATTTCTAAAAAGGTTGCTGTTCTAGACATTTTCAAATTTAGTTTAAATTCACTTTGTACAGCTGCTCAGTCAGCACGTGGCCACTAACACATCACATGCCTTGTCACACAGGATGATGTGATTTAGGGAGAAGGAGAAATCATTCCTCAGGGACAAGGTGACACCGGATGCCAGTTGTCAGTTATCAAAAGTTTTGATTTTAAAATTTGTTTCATTGACTGGAGATTTAGCTCAGTGGTTAGAGTGCTTACCCAGCAACAGCAAGCACAAGGCCCTGAGTTTGATTCCTGACATGAAGAAAATAAATAAATAAATAAATAAATAAATAAATAAACAAAATAAAAATAAACACAACTTCTTTAATAAATGGATATATATGACCTATTCCAAATCATGACTGATCTTGAAGGAAGCTTGGTGTCAATTCTTTTAAGAATTTTGAGAGTTTTAACCCCTTTTAAACATCATAAATTCTTGAAAAACTGTGTAGGAGTTTACTTTTCAGTGTATATTATTCCTTTAAAATAATATGGACTTATTAATATTGATTACTTAATTCTATTTCTTATTCTTAGAAGTTAAAATATTATAGTAGCTATTTATGCAATTTCAATCTACTGACAAAATCTTTAAGATGATGTTAAAAGCACACACATAAAAATACAGTGGTATAAATTGAGTTTTCTTTTAATTTTTCAAATTTATATTTTTATTACAAAAACATGAGAATTTGCCAGGTGAAACTTGCATTTGCCAGTGAAAAGGGAGACACATACATATATATAAATTTAAAAATAACTTTTGCATATTTATAAACCACATATTCTAACTCATTTACTTTCACATTGATACATCATAAATTATAAAATATTGCAAAATATAGAATCCGCTCAACATTTTAATTATAAATTAATATGCAACATGCTCTATCTCAGATTCCTCATATTTTAGATATAAAAGCTGAGAACTAAGCAACTACTAAAATATACCCAAGTTTTTTGAAATATTAGTCTATTTATTTTATAAAATATTTCTTGACTGCCAGGTACATATAGGATGAGACTTCATGAACATAAAAGTACATAAGGGATATAGGTTCTATCGTCAATGAAAAGGAGGTAAGTTTTAATATATATTACTTTGTTTTTCCTCATCCACCTTCTATTTTTACTTCTCTTTCCTTGGTCCAAGATCAACAAAATCATACCCTGATCTCAGATGTTACAGTTCTTACAGGTATCTTTAAAATAACAGTAAAGGTGACAATTGGTCAAAAACAAAATATTAACTTTAACTAATCTCAATGGAATTAGTAACAGATTGATATATTCTTTGTGATGGCTGAAGTCCACTATGTGGCAAGTACTGTTCCTAAGAGCCAAATATATAGTAACTCAGAGTGAAATTTCTATTCTCACTCTTTTGGGATATGGAAAAATTAATAAATTATGTGGGTGCTTAATAGATAAATTAATTATAAATGTATTAAAAATGAAAAAGCAAAGTATGACAACTGAGAATTTGGTGAAATAGTATTTTTAATATTGTGACTGAAGAAAGCCTCAATACAAAAATGATACAACATTAGAAAACAAGGAAGGAGTAATCATGCAGGAAATGGTAAGTACAATGTCCACAAAACAGGAAATAAATTTTTATGTTCAGAATGTGCAAGAATATCAGAATGGCTGAAAGAAGTGAGTTAAATAGATAAGACAATCCATATAAATAAGAGATATAAGGAAAGCCCTTATCATGGATTTTTTTTCCCATGTATTACATTTTGGCTTTTATTCTAGAGTAATGGGAAACCACCATTGTGGAATATATAACCCAGTAGTGGTCCAATCTGATTTTTGTTTTCAGACTCTTATTTGAAGTGGAAATTTTGTTTTGAAGCAATAGAGGAGGAGGATGTTTTCAAAAGATAACTCATGAAAAAAATAATCCATTTTATAAGCAGTCTAGAACCCTCTAAACAAAGATCCTTGACCAGAGTCCTAAATGAAGCAAGGAGCAAATCATGTGAAGACCCCTGAAAGAAAAATTCCAGGCAGCTGCTTCTGAGGAAAGTCAATTTGTGAGGTTTGGCCTGAGTAGAGTACCTGATGGGAAGAAAGAAAGAAAGTAATTTGGAGAAGTAGATTTAGGACAGATCATGTGGTGCTTTTTACAGTAGGATCAAGTACTTGACACTTTTGGGAACAAGTTTGAAGGTTTTAAGCAAGAGAGTGATGTATTTTCTTTTTCACTGAAAGCATAATACTATTTCCCCAAGGTGACTTTTACTGCCAAGTAGCAAATAGTTTTAAAAGGAGGAGAGGAAACATAAACATCATCTCTGAAGCTATTATGGGAGTGCAATCGAAAGATTGTCTGGGCCAAGGTGTAACGTCATTACAGCTCAGCATTGTAGGAAATTTAGGCTACATTTAAGGCAAATTTAGAAAACACGAAAACAGATTGCACATTGAGTACTAGAAGATTCAAGGAAACTTTTGTAATAGGATTTAATAATATTTTTCAACCTCTAATTTTCAGGCTTTTAGTCATATTACTTTAGTTTCACTTACTCCTTCTTTAAAGCCTCAGAGTGAAAGAGAAAACAACAACTAATTCCTATCTAGTTTCTGCCCTCACTTCCTACTGTATTTTATTCCCACTCAGATATACATGTACACTGCTGCACATAATTATGCATTTTTGTATAAAAAATAGAACATTTGATGCCTAATGAGCACCACAATAAACTTTCTCCTAAGTAAACTTCCTTGCAGCGCCAGACACAAAATGTCAAGAAGTTCTTTGCACTTTTCTACAGACATCAATGTTTCTATTCCCTGCTCACCAGAGTTCTATATTCAGTGACATTACAAAGTCATTTGAAGGAAGTTGCCTGGTGAGAGAGAAGATGATAGTCTTCTTCGTCTTTTAAATAACTAAAAAACTGTTTCAGCAAGACAAATTTCACAGCATTCTAATTCATTTCTTTTCTCTTTCTAGGCAAACGTGAAAATGGGAAACCAAAGGAATGCTTGGCTAACTACAAGGTAAGGAAGGATGCCTTTCTCCAGGCTATCTCTCATTAAAGACATTACCGCTTGTAAAACTGAACTGCTAGTTCAGGTTGGACTAGATATTATCTTATTTTACATTTTGAATAATCAACTTCACAAAACAAATTGATCAATCTTCACCCCTACTCCTATATAAATTTCAGCTCAGAAAATATTTTTTCATAGGAAATGTATTTGACATATGTCCTAAAAAATTAATATATCAAAACAAGTAGGGGAAGATACATAAGCCATGAAAAATAGAAAACACAGAATATATTACTTACTTTTCTAGAGTCAATGGTTTGCAAGAGAGCAGATTAAATACAGGACGGGTCCAAGTTACAGCATTCACACACACACACAAGACAAATTCAGGAAGAGTGCAGGACAGCTACCTATTCACTGGAGACCCAAAACATACAATGAAGGTCTGAGAGTCCACAGCAATGTCCCATGTACATCTGCATCTGCACTAAAAGGCTGAAGGAATCTATGCTGGAACTAGGATACATTGCTCACAGCAGAGATGAAGACCAGAGATCCCCAGAAGCAAACAGCAGCCATCCTTGATGACAGCAAGGCCCTGAACTCCTTCCGTGAGAACAGCCCAGTTCCCTTTGGGAGAACCAGCCACAATAGAGCTTCTCCTGGGAAACAGCCACCCCCTATCTTCTGCTCCTGTTCTCCTTTATACTGTGCTAGCAATAACGTTCAGGTAGATCTTCTATACCCAGAACCACACCAACTTAGTCCATCTGGGCGTTCCTGCTCAAGTTGACCCTCTCAGGCCACCACAGGGAGTTAAGTATTTTCGAAGAAAAAAATGTACCTGACAAGTGAAAGACAAGGTTGCCTTCTTTCAAGATTATTTCAATAAGCTCAAGACTTCTGCAGTTAAAGAAGGAAATTAAATTCAACTTCTCTGAAACAAACAAACATACAGAAGTTTAAATGTGTTTTAAGAGCTGGGGTTATCTCATGGGTAAGCACCAGAGGACATTAAAAAGTCATGGCTTTCTTTCCTGGGCTGTCGTTTAGTGTGCTGTGATCGATGTGGCTAAGCCCTCTGTGTTTGCTGATTAATACTTAGAATCCAACTCTTCCACAAACTCTGGGAACAGGCACTATTCCCTCCATGATTAAGTTTCAAAGGATGGTCCTGGGTTGGAAGAAACATAGCCATTTTTGTAAAATAGGCTAAGGGAAGATTTACATTGCATTTGGGCAGAGAAAAATTTAGAATTTCAACTTTTTTTTTTTTTTAATTTTTTTTTTTAAAGCAAATGAACCAAAAAAAAAAAAAAAAAAAGGGGGGGGGTGACAGACTTGGAGTGAGGAAGAAGCCCTTCCAAAGTGTGGCCAAGGGAACACACAGCCGTCTCCGTGCAGAACGGAAACAGGTTTAGAGCGGTGGAGCTACACCAAACCCTGCAGTCCTAGCACCTGTCTGATGAAATGACAAACTGATGATGTTATAATTGCAATCTTTTTCTGGTTTTGATATGGAAGATAGACTGAAGGGCATCAAGACAAGACTCAGGCTATCTCAGTAGGAAGCTGCTACTTAAAAGATAAGCACCAGTTAATTAATGTCTATTGTGGTGCTACAGGTCACATAAATGAGAAGAGGCAGCATAACTGCATAAAAAGTCTCTGTTTTACTCACTGATCTGCATACATTTTAGCTACATTTATTTGTCTACTGTCTATTTTCATTTTTGATAGAAATCAAATTTTCCTTATTTTTATTTTTCTGCATCTATTGGCATTAAATAGCCACGCAGGGGCCACAGATTTAACAGACAGTCCTTCCTCTATTAAAGCAACAGTTGAATCAAATACTTGAGCCACTGACTTCCGGAAGGTCATCATTACTGTGGCATTAGGGTTCCTACGTGTCTGTATAATTCCTATCTGTTCTCTGGATGATTATCTAATGGGTTTTCTTCTGACATGAACGATGGTATTTCTAATGTTCATGGCAATTTAATTCACTAGAGAAAGGGGAGTGACAGTATATTGCCAAGGGTCATGACTTTCTTTTCGGAGCTGCCACTTAGTGTGTTGTTTTGTTTTTAGCATAAAGAAAACTTTTACTGATTTGTGCCAACAATGCTTTTCTAAAGAGCTTAATTGCCTGTGTCTGCATAACAAACACGACTCCAGTGACATCAACACTAGATACACAGTGTGTCACACAGTTACTTCACCCTGGAACCTAGCAGGAATGTTTTTTTTTTTTACAGTTCTCAAGTAACATTCCTCAGTTTTAGTTTACTGTACGTTTTTTTTTTTACAGTTCTCAAGTAACATTCCTCAATCTTAGTTTACTGTAACGTAATTAAAAGAATAATTTTCATGACACTAAAAAAAAACTAAAATTTAGATTTTTGTGTTAAAATGCATAGATTTCATCCAGATCTGTTGCAGACGCTACTGTGCTAGTGTGTGTTTGTGTGTATACATGGATATGATACATTACAAATGTTTTCTACTTTACATGTAAGAACTATAAAATAAAATGGGGCCAAATTAAAACCCATGAAACATGAAGATACTGAATCTTCAACCCACTGCTGTGTGACCTGATATTGATTCCCGAGCTGATTGTCATGGGAACCCCGAGCAGGACACAGGCCAGCCAGCACAGGTCATACTTTCATCACATAAAAAGTAGTTTTAGCTTACAGAATTTTGTTTAAAATAGACTTTTTTTTGTAAAAGGATAAAATAGTTTGAAATAGCCTTTTGTTTCTTATGTATAACTTTTTCAATTGCAAATTTTTACTCATTTGACTACTGGGTTATGTGTTATGGAAATTCTGAAACATTATTAAGCAAACATTTAATATTTTTCAGAGTAATAGTAGTAAAAAAAAGCTAACTAAAATATTCAATTTGTGTAACAGTATACATAGGAATGTAAATTACATTCTAATAATCCACACTGTGCTGGTGCTTAATGAAGAGATTTCAGAGGAAGACAACATGCAGAGGTTATTTCATTCTGCATGAATGATTACTTTAGGAAATACATGAACGATTAATTTAGGAAATGCATTCAGTACAATACCTACAGTGTAGCAGGCCTGAAGGGCATAAGTTTTAACTGTAATCCTTGTTGAAGTATCCTCTACTTTAGTACTGTATCTTTAATACAAATAAAAGCGTGTGTACTAAAATTTTATGATAGTATATAAGAGGACTATTTTATATAATGAACACTTTGTTTCATTAAATTAGAGGAATGCATTCTTTAAGTGCTAATCCTTGTTTGTTTTTCTGCCTCAGATCAACGTAATCAAAATTGTGATAGAAGAAAAGTCTAAAATGAATCCTTAGCTATAAAAATGGATTAAGAGAGAATTGCATATATTTCATGCTCAATTGATGCAATAGAAATGATGTGAGAAAGGCTAGCAATCAAGAGGTCTCCAAAAACTATATGAGGAGGAGGGGATGGGGGAAGGAAGGAGGAGTTGTAATATCTACATGCAACTACTTCCCAAAATGATTGTAAACTCCATGAACTGCGAACATGTACTAATAAAATGAATTAAAATTTTTAAAAATAATTCTCAGTATTTATGATATGAAGGAACATGTTTTCTTGTTGTGGTTGTTGTATGTCGTTTATAATTTTCCTACCAAGTCAAGGTAACCGGCAATAGGTAAACAATTTTATTACTGTTCTTAATTTTTCTGTACTGTATGTTATTAGCAACTGTGCTATAACTGCAAATGACGATTTATGGAAGAATTTGCTAATATGATTCTCCCTTTCCATCTGTAAGATAGTTAGCATTTACTATTTTCACATTACTGTGCCATTTCCTCTAGTAAATTTACTGAAAACAGCCACATGTATAGATTTAACTCTTTTTTACAGAATTGCCAAAACTCTTGTTTAGAACAAGGATGAAAGAAGAAAAATAAAATACTCTTTATGGACCTTACTTTGAGAGTATCTTTTGTTTGGTCTCCTTTCTTTTACATTCTAAAATCTGTTCGAATGACCTGAATATCAGTAATGTGACCTGTCTGGCTACCTCCAAAAAGTCATTTTGCTTTAGTTTTTGTAGCTTTTAACTAAGAACTCTGAAGAGTATACTTTCCACTGTGATATCTTATGCAAGCATCTATAATATAAAATTAAATTAAAGCTTTTAGTCTTATATAAACAGATGCACTTCTGTAGTTATTTCTGACATGAAGTAAAGCCTAGAATCCTTCCCATATATAGATGTTGTGGAGTTTAATAATCAGAAATAATTTATTTTTAAATTCTTTGTGATTAATAGTTAACCACAAGGAAATATGATGTTAACCATATTTACTTGTGGTTATGTAAGTCACATTGTATTTAACATAGCCAACTACTGACATGAATTGTCCACTTATAAATATAGGCCCGCTTGCCTACAAGCTTGCTTTTCTTCTTTCTCCCTTTGTTTCCAAACACAAAAAGGGCCAGAGTTCTGCTCTTTGAAGTGCAAAATGTAAAAAAATAAGAGTTCACTTGCTGTAAGTCAAATTAAAAAATAAAGAAAACATAAATAAATTGAATGAGAAAGGTTAAAAGATGAGTCTGTGGTCATGCTTCTTTCCATGAAGTGTGAAAGCCTGAGATATTAAAATCTTTGTGATTTGATATATACATTCAACACAGTCCCAGTCAGAATACCAACAGAATTCCTCACAAAACTAGAGAAAACAATCTTAAAATTCAAAATGGAACCAGAAGAGATCCAGAATAGCAAAAAACTCTGGGCAACAACAGCAAAGTAGGAGGCATGCTGATTCCTGACTTTAAGTTAAACTACAAAGAAACAATGATAAAAATATCATGGTGTTAGCACAAAAACAGATATGTGGATCAATGAAACAGAATAGAGGATAGAGAAACAACCCCAGACACCTTAAATTATGTGATCTTCCACAAAGGGGCCAAGAATATTTCTTGGAGCGAAGAGCCTGTTTAACAAATGGTGCTGGGGAAATTGGCTATTTGCTGCAGACTGAAGCTAGACCCTTATCTCTCACCATGTACTAAACTAGAATCAAGTGGATCAAAAATCTAAACATTAAAACAGAAACACGAACTTACTGGAAGATAAAACAGATAAAATACTTGAAATCATAAGTGCAGGAAAGGACTTTCTGAGCAGAATTCCAATTGCACAAGAAATAACAGCAAGAATCAACAAATGGGAATATATGAAACAAAAATTTTTCTGCTCAGTAAAGGAAACAATCAGTAGAGTGCAGAGACAAGCTACAGAATGGGAAAATATTTTTGCCAGCTATTCCTCAGACAGCACTAATATCTAGAATATACAAAGAACTCAAAAAAATTAGACCACCCAAATAAAAGACCCAATAAAAAAAGTACGAGTGAAATAAATAGATATTTCTAAAAATAAGTACAAATATCCAATAAATATATGAAAAAAATGTACAATATCTCTTGCCATTAAAGAAATGCAAATTAAAACAATGCTAAAATTCAATCTTACACCAGAAAATAGTGGCAATTTTCAAGAAATTAGAGAATAACAAATACTAGTGTGGCTGTAGTGAGAAAGGAATCTTCCTTCATTATTACTGGGAATGTAAACTAGTAAAATCTTAATGACAAGCAGTATGGAGATCTCTCAAAGAACTAAAAATAGAAATTCCATTTGACCTAGCTATTCCCCTTCTAGGTATCTTCCTAAAAGAGCTAAAGACGTATTACAATGATACATGCATACCAAAGTTTTTAATGGCCCAATTTTTAATAGCTAATCCTAGGAGCAGCCTATATGATCATCAACAGAGGCATGGTTAAAGAAAATGCGGGATCTATCTATAATGGAATACTACTTGGCTATAAAGAAGAATAAATTTGAGGAAAATGGATACACCTGGAAAATACAACGTTATATGAAATAAATCAGACCCACAAGCTTAAATACCATATGACATCTCTCATTTGAGTAAAGCAAAGTACAAATAAAGAGCAAAGTAAGGGATGGAGACAAGGAAACAAGGAAAGAAATCTTTTGCAAATGGAAAAGGGTCTAGGAGAATGAGGGTGAGGCCAGAGAGGGAGGGGAAGTGAAAGTAAGAAGATTTAAAATGTGTCACTTTCATGTTCCAAATATCCGCAGTGAATATGAACATTATATGTCATAAGCAGAAGGTAAAAATAATAACAGTAAGGATGAAAATGAGGACAGGCAATTTAGAGGAGGACAGAGGGAGTTGGATGGAAAAGAGAGGGAGATTAAAAAATACCACACTGTGTTATAGACGTGCACTATTCCCTAATATGAATGTAAACTTTATGTACTGCAAAGATGTACTAATAAAATAAAATCGAATTTAAAATTCTGATTTGAGAACTTACAGAAAACAGCTCTGATTTGGGAACTTATAGAAAACAGTAA
This sequence comes from Hystrix brachyura, assembly GCA_016801275.1. Classification (NCBI taxonomy): domain Eukaryota; kingdom Metazoa; phylum Chordata; class Mammalia; order Rodentia; family Hystricidae; genus Hystrix; species Hystrix brachyura. The sequence continues at coordinate 23,492 of QZML01001656.1, read as the reverse complement.
ACTCAAACGTTACCAATTTCTCAAAATTATTGGATAAATTTTTGAATTTCCTTGTAAGTTACAGGAATATAGTTTAGATATTTTATTTTTGGTCACTTAATTATACACATATTTATTAAATATTCACTTCAGAGGTAGTAATTTCAAATATATTAAAATTTTCATTGTTTATGTAAAAATATCTAAATATTATTTACATTTTTATTGATTTTTAATACAATTACAATAGATAAGAAAAAGACTTCAGGGTTGAGGATTTAGCTCAGTGGTAGAGTACTTGCCTAGCAAGCACTCAGTAGTAGAGTACTTGCCTAGCAAGCACAAGGCTCTGAGTTCGATCCCCAGCACACCACCTCCCCTCAAAAAATCTTAAATTTTAATGCCTGTAATTGTATAAATAAAAAAAAATCTTCACTTTAAAGCAAAAACATCTATGTCCCTCTAAAGATAACAAAAATAATATATTGTACCAGTTTTTATTTTATAGTTAAACTACTGCAAAAAACAATTTTAATACACTCTATCACTCATTTTATTTTCTATTAACATTTGAGTTTTGGAATACATTTCAAATAAATTTCTTAATGGTTTCTTAATCAAATCATTAGAATTTGATCACTAATATTATTGCTTGAGGTTTAAAAGGTATAAAAGTAAGATAAATACACTTGGGAAGCTGAGGCAGGAGGACTGACATGAATTCAAGGCCAACCTGGACTACATAGCAAGACCTTGTCCAAAAAAAAAAAGCATAATAGTAATAAATAAATAAATAAAACAAAGAAGGATAAACACATCAAATTTAGCATGTGGCTAATTGTCAATAACATTTATGTTTTGAACTTTTCCAAAAATGGAAAGGAAAATTCTTAGGATATCTGTCCAGATGGCAATTTTCTTGAATTAGTTGGCATAGTTTATGGCATTAGAACATGAACAGTGCATTAGAACATGACCATAACTAGAAATACTTGACTATTTTTGGAGTTCGAGTAACTATTTTAACTAGTATAGCCCAAAGTGAAAGTAATATCTGCAGGATTCTCCCTTCTGAGCCATTCAAATGCACCCGGACATTGATATTTAGTAGGTATTTTGTGTAAGTTGGAGATTATAATGAAATATTTGAAAAAAAATCAACTCTTGACATACAAATTTGTCATAACTAAATTTTTATAATTTAGTACTTCAAGTAAATAGGCACATTCATCAGTTTTAGACATTCTATAATAAGATAATCAAGTAATTAAAAGGTATAATTCTATTGTTTATTCCCCACTGACTGTAAACAGTAACATTATATCATATCAATATAGTCACAAATCATATAAATTGCATATAGATTTATCATTAACTAATTTTGTTTTCATGGTTTTCAAGTGGAACCCTTGAAAAATAACTACATGTGAAAATTCATCTAAATGGAATTATTACGAGCAATTCATGTTTTGCTTTTTTGGTTTTCATTTTCTGCTTTCTATTTATTCTCAATATTTTGCACTTTTTGTTATCCCTCAATTCTCTTTAAAAATGATTCTTTTTGAAATCACATAATATGAATGTATTTTTAACTAGCTACACCCAAATCTACCCAAATGTTCACAGATCCATCTAGGCTGTTGACTAAATTAAATGCAAAATACAAAAACACATTTTTGTCTTTATTCCTTATTACTTCAATTATTTTCATTGATACATATTTTTACCAAGTCATGTTGCTTAACGTGATATAGAAAAAGGGGAATTTTAATTACTTAAACTGATTTATGAAAAATATTTTTACAATACAATAAAAACTATTTTAATTAATCAAGAAAGGAGATTTAGCAAATATTTTATTCTATATATAAATATCTCTACAGATCATGTTAATTATTCATTACAGATAAAATCAAATAAAACTTGACAAATTTCAAGCAATTAAATAATACCATGAAAATGTTGCTAGCAAGTGAGGATTGAGATGAGCACTACTAACAGTATTGGAGAAGCAGAAGCAAACTTGCATTAAAGACCAGCCACATTCATTCCCGTTTCAAGAACTCAGATTTGTGTTATATATTTAGATTCCTGATTTTAGCTTGAGATTTCATGAAGGGCAGTACACAAATTTATATGACAATTTTATCTGCTCAAACTAGAAATACACATATATTCCTGTAATTGTTAGAACTGTGTTTCATGTAATTTCTAAAGAGTTACATATCAACTGGTAGAATGTATGTGAATCTCTGAATAGATAAGTACACAGTTTATGTGTATCAATTATGACTGAAATGCTGACAGTCCTCAGAGCTTAAAATTTTTGTCTTAAATTTTGTGGTGGTGACATCATTTTCTTCTGAAGTTAATGGTACAGAGAAGCAATTATCATTTGGAAGTAATTTTTTTTTTTTTGGTCCAAGTTTTTGTCTTCTTCGAAATTTGAAGTTGCCATATTTTTCTGGAGGAGTATTTGGTTTTTTTCTTTTTTTAAAAAAAGGTTAGAATTGTAATGTGCATACTTAGTATGTTTCCAGCACATGACACATTCAGTTTTTTGCCATTATAGATTTTAATTATAGAATTTTGATGATTTTCTAACCATTTATGGAATTCTTCATTCCATATCCTACATATCAATACTGTAAATTCTCATTGTTTTCATCTTGTCTTCCTTTATATTTGAGGAACGGTTTTCACAATTCCTCTTATTTAAATACATTCTTAAGTAAGTGTGAGTTCTGCACTTTCTTAAAATAATGTACATTTTATATTATATTTTAAGTCTTCTATTATTTCTTAGTACATCATTTTTTGTCAAATGATTTTTATTTTGATTGTAATTTGACTTTCTTCTTCTTCTAGACTCATTAAGAGTGTATATTCTTTTGACAAATGAAATATATATATTCTTAAAGTTCTCTTCATTTACCCTATCAGAAATTTTCCCAATATAAGAAAATATTTTTATTTGAATGGGATGATGGGAAAATGTTGCTACTTCTAGTTTCCAGAGGTAATACAGAAATTATGAAAACAGCATTCAAATACAATGAATAGAATAAGTGATGTAATCTGTAGTAACCCAAGCTCAGTGTCAATGTCAACAAATAACAGAGTCTAGTATGAAAATTGTAGTAGTATGTTACCTGGAACAGTTCCGTTGTGAGAATTTCATGCCACTCTTGATGGTGTAACTACTAATCTGATTATCTACACAGCATTCTGTAAGTTACATATAATTATACTAACCAACACATTTTACCCTAAAATTATGACATGTTGGCACATATTATTTCATCAAAAGCATGATACATAAAATTAGAAATATTTGTTCATTGTCTTCTATAATTTTCTTATGTATTTTATTATGTTTTTTATTTACATATCCATATAATTTTATAGATAATATATATGCAAATACTACCAACCAAAGGAATTGTTAGAACTGTAGACATTTTTTGTATTTTCTTTTACTGTATATTCAGATATATCTATGGTTACCCTTTCATCTTTTCAAGGAAAATTTTAATTGTGAATGATTTTGTGTAATTCTTCCTCCAAAATTCTGAAGCTTATTTTGATCGGGAGAGTGATACTTTATTTTAAAATAGGCCCAAGTATAACACCACAAAGATCTTTTAAAAAAAACAAGAACAAAACCTAACAAAGGGACCAGGTACTTCCTGCATAATAATTGACCCAAATAAAATTTTTATTTACACTGACCCTGTAATTTCAAAATATACCATATTACTTAACTTCTAGTGTTTTCCTTGGAACCATAGAGATGAAAACATCTTTTTTTTTTCCTTTAAACTGCCTTTGAATTCTGAGCCCTTTGGCTGTTCACTCCATTTTTAAATATGGATTCTAGCATTCCACTCTGAATTCCTCATGTTTTTATGATGATTATCTTCCAAGCTAGTAATTCAGTCATTCCAAACACGTCCTAATATTCACCCACATGGGATTGTTACCCAGCAGCTAAATTAGACTATAGTTTTCAATTATTTCTAATAGTTGTTTATTACTTTTCCAAACATAGCTATAATATGTTTTCATTCTTCCAATTAAAGATGATAATTACTTTTATTTAAAAATAATGCAACATTACACAGGAAGATAAATACACTATTAATAGACACTAAGTGTATCATTATTTTATCAGCTATGTGGGAAATTTATGCTGACTTTTTGTTTATACTACATGCACAAAATAATGTGCAAGAGCATTGGCTCTAACAATGTAGAATTAATCAAATTTCATCGTCCTATCACCATTGGCACTGTTTGAGAAAACTTTATGAACTTGATTAAATTCTCAAAGCCCTTGACCTTTCATAGATTTGAAATGGTAATCTAAATGATGGAAATCATCCTATAATGCTATCAAATTCTGCTTTGTGCTACTTAAAATGTTTAACAAAAAATGGATTTTATAATTAAATTAAATGCAAGATATATGTATGTTTAACATTTGCATCTAATTAATGTTTTCTTTTTATTTTTGTGTCTATAAACATTAGTCATATTATATCTACCTGAATGATCCTTTCTAAACGCAAGAACATGTATTATCTACTCCTGACTCTCAGTATTTATATTTCTCCTCAGATTTAAAATAAAATTTTCAGTAGAGTATGAAGTTTTACATACTTTCATTACTCTCTTTCTTTCTCTACCTCAGTCATACTATTTTTACTATCGTCTCTTCAACAGGACAGACATAATTTTACCTCAAGGTCTTTGCTCTTGATAGTCACTCTTATTGAGTGATATTTGCTTTTCCTCAATATTCTTCCCCCATATATCCTTGACTGTGACTCACTTCTGAATCTCTTTAGGTCTTTGTTAAGTTGCTAATACTTTTTAGATGTCTATGTACTTAAAAAATACAAATTAGTTGCAGTTTGTTCTGATATGTTTTAACCATAATTATATTATTTTATGATGATTTAACCTTAATTATTGACTAAAACTGAATATAACATATTCAATGTCAAAAACATTTTTAGTAAAGAAGAAATGTTGCATATATACATATGCATTATCTCAAAGTACAAAAGATTGAGAAAAATGTACAGAAATTTTAACAAAATCAAAGAAAAATAATTGGAAAGAGTGAATGCTACATGGAACACAATACTAAACTTAACAAATGTTTGCATTAAGAGTAACGTGGACAATAAAAGATATAAGTCTCATAGAATGTTTTTTGTTCTTTAAGTGCCAGGAATCGAACTCAGGGCCTTGTGCTTGCAGGGCAAGCACTCTAACCACTGAGCTAAATCACCAGTGTCCCATAGAACTTTTAAGAGATCCTGGTTTCAAATATCTTTTTTGAGGGAAAAGAAGATACTCCTTGGGACAGTAATTAAAAATGTCTATATTGAAAGTGTGGTCCATCCCTATATCGAGTAAAAACAGTTATATTAATATACTGCTACAGAGCACATACAATTTTTCACTGAGGAATTTAAATAACCACAGGGAAATGGTTCCAGACTTTAGTGTTTGTGTTATTCAGCTTTGCTATTAATGGGCTAAAGTATCTGAAAACCACAACTTAAAGGAGGAGAAGTTTAATTAGACTCATAAATTGGGGGATTCTGTCAATGGTTGACTGGTTTCAAGGTAGACGTGGGGTGGTGGAAAAGCATGACAGACGAAAACTTCTAACCTTATAGCCACCAGGCAGCAGCGAGAAATGGAGGAGAGATACCTTCCAAAGCAATGCCCCCAGTAACACCACTTTCCACTAGACTCTGCTTCCTCAGAGCTCCTTTAACAATGAACCCACTAATGAATTAACCCACTGATGTGTATAGTGTCACCAGCTGATCACATTTTTAAAGCCTCTATCTGAATATATGACACTTTCAGTGGACATTCCACATCTCAACCATTATATTTTATCCCAAACCCCTCCAAAGCTCTGGTTCATCTGCTTGCGTATAGTTATTCTCTAAGAGCTGCCAAAGATTTCACATCTTCAACGGTGTTCAAAAGGCTATGTCCAAAGTCTCCTCTGACACTGAAGGCCGTATTAGCTACCTCTCTAGAGTCAATGAAAAACAGCAAATTTAATACAAGACATTTACACATTACAACATTCACACACTCAAGGCAAATGCAGGAAGAGTGCGGGACATCTATCTATGCACTGGAGACCTGAAAGATCCAACCAAACACTGGGAGCCCACAGCACTGTCCCCTGTACATGTGTGTCTGAAATGAAAGGCTGAAGAAATCTATACTGGAACCAGGATACGATGCTCACAGCAGAGATGAAGACCAGAGCTCCTCTGAAGTGAACAACAGCCATCCTCAATGACAGCAAATCCCCAGAGCTCCTTCTACAGTGAGAACAGCTGAGTTCATTCAGGGAAACCAGCCACAACAGAGGTTCTCCTGGAAAACAGCCAGCACCTATCTTCTGCTCCTGCTCTCTTTATACTGTGTCAGCAATAATCTTCAGGTGGATTGTCCACACCCAGAACCACACCGACTCAGTCCAGATGGCTGTTCCTGCTCAGGTGACCACAGTAATAAGTCCACCACAAAGGCAAGCTCTTCAACTGTGGGATCCTATAAAAATCAAAAATAAAACCAAATATTTCTTTCAACGTACAACAGAACATGGTAAATTTTTCCATTCCGAAAGATAAGAATAAGGTGATATGAAGGAATTGGAAAATAGAAGACAAAAACCAGCAAGACAAATACTAAATTCTGCAGCTGCATGTGCATGTGAAGCACCCTCTGAGGGAGGTTGTGGCCGGACGTTGCAACCAAAGGTCTTGGGCAAGCTCCGTGTCTATGGTCTTCTTGGTCACTGGCCACTTGGCCACTCCTGAGCTATTTCCACTCATTGCCAACAGCTTTTCCCAGCGGACATTGAACACTCATATCATCTCCAGTTCCCTGAGGTGTCCACTTAGGCTTTACTCTAACAGTCTCATGCGTTCCAATTACAAACATACTGACTGGCCTCACGGGCCTTCATTTGCAATCTGGCCGGGAATCTTCATGAGCCTACAATTCTTGTATTCTGCATGCTTGTGAACCAGCTCCACTGGGATGATGCCAATTTCTCCTACCAGATTTCAGAGCAAGTAGTAGTAGCCTGTCCCTTTGGGCTGGGGGGACAGCCTTTGACTACCTGGATAGTTGAACTAGGGGAAATACTGTGTTAGGTGGCCTTGAATGAGCAGAACACCCTGGGGCTCTCTTTTCAAGGCAAAGACTTTCAGAACAGTTTATCCTTTTACACCCTCGAGGCTGTGAAGGGTAACGTATGGCAATTTCCTGAGAAGTTTCAAGGGGTCTTTCCTACTTTCCTGATACAAAATACTCGATATCTTTTTAGTGGTGCTAATCTCATCAGCAATGACACCTACTTTGTCTCACTTTTATACATGATTCATTTGGGGTCAAAATTTCTTTTCTTTTCTTTTTTCCTTCTTTAGCATCAAGAATCAGCAAATGGAATTATATCAAATTAAAAAAAAAAAACTTCTACACAGCACAAATAATAACCAAAATATTAAACAGACTGCTTACACAATGAGAAAAAAAAATCCAGCTACACATCAGACAGAGGAGTAATATCTAGAATATATGAAGAATTCGAAGAAATTAAACCCTCCAAATAATAGACCCAGTGAGAAATAGGACAACTGAAATGAATAGATATTTCTCAGAAGAAGAAAAGCAAATGGCCAATACATGCATGAAAAAAATGTTCAACATCAGTGGCCATTAGAGAAATGCAAATTAAAACAACTCTAAAATTTCATCTTATTCCAGACAGAATGACTATCATCAAGAAGTCAAATAGTAACAAATGATGGTGGAAATTTGGGGGAAAAGGGGTCTTCTAACTTGTTGATGGGCATGGAAAGTAGTACACCCACTATGGATATCATCATGGAGGTTCTTCAAAATATAAAAATAGTACTTCCATTTTACCCATCTATTCCCCTTCTATAAATCTTCCCAAAAGAATTAAGTACATCATATTACAGTGATACATGCATACCCGTGTTTATAACAGCACAACTTATAATAGCTAAATCTTGGAAGCAGCATATATGTCCATCAACAGATAAATCAATGATGAAAATGTGGTATTTATACACAATGAAATACTATTCTGCTATAAAGAAGGATAAATTTTGTCATTTGCAGGAAAACGTGTACAACTTGAGACCACAATATTAAGTGAAATAAATAGCCCTGACCCTTACATATCACATGGATGATCTTATATGAAAAAACACAGTGCATAAGTAAAGAGCAAAATAAAAGATAGATAATAAGAAACAGGGAGACATAATTTTTTTCAAATGGGAGAGGAACCAAGAGATTGAGGAAGAGGTTGAGGGGAGGGAGACATAGAGAATTAAGATGTGTTGTATACATGCATCAACACTCCACAATGAAATTAATATGACCATTATGTACTACAAGCACGTATTAATACAGAAAAATAACAAGAGAATAATATTTAAAGTAAATCCTGTGGAGGAAACTGACATAATCTGTAAATCAAAATAAATTTTGAGAAAATATCCCTCTAAAATGTATGTTCAATGAATTTTCAGGGGACTTGACATCTAAAAATGAAGAGAAGATTATTTGAGGAGATGTATAGATAGATAGATAACTATAGTCATTTATTTACAATTATTGACAAGTCTGGAAAATCCAATTAAAATATATCTCCTATATGTACAGGGAATGTAATAAAAAATGGAAGAAAAGAAATTGATATAGAAAAATCTTTTAGGAAGTCCAACGTTTGATTTATGCAAATGTTAATCTCCTATAATAAACAGGAAAGAAGACATTTTCAAGAGAAAAATACTAATACACAAGAAATAATGGATTAGATATTAAATAAAACACACATACACACATAGTAACATTTTTATAAGGTTTCAGTAAAATTTGGTAAGTACTAACAACTGAAAGTTGCTAGACTATTGCTATGGCTTAGATCTAAAATGTCCCCCTAAATACTCATGTGGTCAGAGGTGGGGCTTTTGGAGGTTGACTGGTTCCTGGACGTGCTATGTTCATCAGTGGGTTACTAGTGAGTTAAGCATCTGAGTGTGCTGTAATGAGAGGTGTCTGCTTAAAGGTGGGTCACTGGAGGCCTGACCTGGAAGGGCGTATTTCCTTAGCCAGTTCTATCTTCTCTCTCTGCTTCCTGGCTGCCCTGATGTAAGCAGCTTTCCTCCGCCAGACCCTTCTTGCCATTTCTGCCTTGGAGTTGGCTAATCAGGCACTGTAACCATGAGAAAAAATCTCTCCTATTTTAAAGTATGGGTGTCAAGAATGTTGTCTCAGCCAGGAGAAGAAAGTGACTAAGAGGACAATTAAATGAACCAAACTAAACAAGTTCTTTACAAACTTTGCAGAGGATACATTCTTTTCAACACAGAAATGTATCATTTACGAAGCTAAGTCCCCCAACCTCACACACACACACATACGCACACACACACACACATGCACACACACACACACACACCTTCTCCTTAGAAACTATTGGTGCACATTGCAAGGTCTTACACAGGAAAGAGGACAGGAAACTGCATCAGAGCCAAAGTCAGTGTCAGTACAGCAGGTTCCCAGCAGGAGTAGAAGGCAAACAACTTCGACAGAAGCAGGAAAGTGAAGGGTGTTTCAGAAAGAAACTTGCAGGGCTTGACTTAATAAAATACTGAAATTTAATAAAATGTGACTTAATAAAATGTGAAATTTAAACATTTCTAAAATTTCAAATGAGAAGACACAACAGGTAAATGATGCAAATAACAATGAGAAAACACACAAAAGCATATTAAAATACAATTAATTTTTAAAAGACAGAAGGAACCAAAATGCAATTATAATATGCAAATATTCCTAACAACGTAATAACATAAAGGTAATTTTAATTAAATTATGGATAGCACAATGTTGAGAAAATGCAAGAAGAGTCTGTTAAAAGGTCTTTAGAGAAAACAAATCCTCATCACTTGTACAAAGGAATCGATAATTCAATAATAGGGTTTAGCATGAACATTATATAACACTGAAAGTATATTGCAACATGGAGATAACTGCAGGAATATTTTAAAAGTTCTACAATCTGAGAATCACAGTTGAGGTAAGCATAATATCAGTAGTGTGAGAAAATTGTAAGGAATGAATTTTATTGTAAGTCCTTTGGTAATTCTTAAATATTTTTGCCGATTTAGGAAAAATTTTGATGAAATATTTTTATGTTCACCCTCCGTTTTAAAGAAACATTGAAAAAACATTAAAATACCTGATATGTTGATATTTTCATATATTTATGAAAAATTAGAGGGCAAGATTTATTTACAAGCCTTATCTTTTTGGTTTTGGACAACTGCAGCAAGTATGATATTAAAGACACTCATTAATCTTAAAAATTATTTCTATTTACTTTTAGCTTTGAATTCATTTTGCTTTACATGGCTTGGTTGTTTCTGTTTCCTAGTTACCATTTGTTTGCTTTTTACAGTGTTTCATTCTATACTTTTATAATTTATTTTGGTTATATTGTTTTAGATGTATCATTAAGAACCTGCCACATTTCACTTTTTAACCACTGCCTAATACTTCAGTTTTATCTGTTACAAGAAATATTTAAATCATGTACATTTTTAGGCACAAATAATCTTTTTTCTACTTATTCTGGATTTGGGATTAATTATTCATTATTGTATTTTCATTTTACTTTTGCCTCTCATTTTTGGGTTGGTCATGATTCCTTTTATTTTCTCTCCTGTATTTATTTCAAATTATCTGTTGACTGAAACTTTTTAAAGCTATTTCAGCATTTTTTCTCTTTACTCTAGCAAAGCTGAAAGGATGGTTCTCCCCACAGTCAATCCTCAGAAAATCTCTGGCTTCAGCGCCAGAGACTCACCCAAAAATTCTCGTTTGCTTCCACCTGCATACTTAAATATTTCTGAATCAAAAGACATTTCATGATTCCTTTTATTTTCTCTCCTGTATTTATTTCAAATTATCTGTTGACTGAAACTTTTTAAAGCTATTTCAGCATTTTTTCTCTTTGCTCTAGCAAAGCTGAAAGGATGGTTCTCCCCACAGTCAATACTCAGAAAATCTCTGGCTTCAGCGCCAGAGACTCACCCAAAAAGTCTCATTTGCTTCCACCTGCATACTTAAATATCTCTGAATCAAAAGACTCTGAATCAAAAGACATTATAAAAAGAGTATTACAAACCAACTTTAAATTGGATGTTTCATTGGAGAAAAACTTTTCTCTCTGTATGAATATGAAATAAATGTTATGAATATTATGTTTTAGAGCAAGGAAGTGAGTATATATGCAGGTGTGTGTGTGCACATGTATGTGTGTATATGCGTGCATGTGTGTTTAGTGAGAGTTGTGTGTACAAGTGTTATGGTTTGTATCTAGATGTCCCCCCAAAGCCTCATGTGGTAAGAGATA
>QZML01001656.1:976-11782 GCA_016801275.1 Hystrix brachyura | reverse complement strand
GTCCCAGCAACGAGAGGAAAGTAACTAAAACAACAAGCGTGTAATCTTTGCTAAAATCATCTTCCTAAAGGTCATAGAGATTAAAGACTGATAATGGCAGGAATGATCCAGTAACATATTTCTCCTGATACCAGCAGCCTACTGTGAAAGATACCAGAATGGAAGTTTCAAAGTTAAATTTATACTCTTTTGGTGCTTCCTATGTGTGATATTTTTGAGGACTGATGATTTTATACCATGATATTTTCTGTATTACACAATTGTGAAATTTTTTAAGGGAAGTCAAGAGAAAAACCAAGGTCAGTGGGCATGGACTAGTTTGATTTTTCCTTCTTTTTAAAAATTTTTATTGTTACAAAACAAGTTAGTAGCTCATAATAATTACACTTATTATGAGGAGTTGGTACATGTCCATAACACATCTCAAATTCTTCATGGGAGTAGAAGAACAGATTGTAAATCACCCCGAGTCTTAGAGAGTGACCGCTACAGTGTTAAAATCCAGGGATATGGAGCAGAACTACCTGTAATAGAAGCATCTGTTAGATCTTGAATAAGCTCGTTAAACCTTGTTTGCCACTGTAGACTGTGAATAATGTTTTTGTGTACTTCATGGAGTTGCTATGCAACATAAACATCATCACATTATAACTTAATTAGAATAGGTCTTGGTCTATAAATTATAAATTTTAGCTTCTATATGCTATACCTCCTAAGGAATTTCTGATTGCATATATGGTATTACCTTAGTTTTTAAACTTGGATTTTTCTACTTTCTTTATGTCTTTTTTTAATCGTCACCTTCACAGTAAGACCTTAAAATTTCATTCTGCTCTCTCCCCACTCTCTTTCATTTTAATTTTCTATTTAGAATTTAATGCCTTATAGTATAACTGACATAATGTCCTTAATATTCATCTACTCCCACTGGAAAATGATTTGTGTCTCTGATTCATCATCATACTCACAGTTTTTAAATTATTGACATTGTGCAAAACACATCTTTCAAATTTAATTGAATTATTCTCATCCTGTGAAGTGATTTACATAAAAATTTAAATCAAGGAAACAAGAAAGGGAAAACGATTTCAGGATAAATTCAAGACAAAAAAAGCAGTTTTGATACTTATACTTTGCATGGTTAGAAATTAGACTGTAGCCATAAATGAATCATGCTAGCAACTTTAGTCTGTGGTATTTAGTGAGATACTTGTGGATTCAGGAAATGTCAGTATTTCATACTTGACATTCACTTTTACTTTGTTGTATTTTGTTCATATATGTATTTAACTTGTAAAATCTGTTAGATACAGAGTTTTACATTCACTTTTACTTTGTTGTATTTTGTTCATATATGTATTTAGCTTGCAAAATCTGTTAGATACAGTTTTAAAAAAATATTACCTCCTATTCTTTATTCCGTATATTAAATGATATGTGTTTTTCTGCAATAATCATTGCAGAGTGAGCCGCAGCTTCTGAAAGGAAGCAAGAAAAATACATGAAATGGTGAAATTCAGAAGTGCATAAAAATTCTCTTGGAACACAATCAGATAAAGTTATAACCAAATTTTGGAATGTGTTAGTATTCTTGTATGTGACAGTTCCATTGTGTGATTGTCTTTTCTTTGTGTTCAGGAGTCCAGGACAAACATGTTGAGCCTCACTGAACTATTGACATCAAATAACATTGAAATACTGGTGACCAGAATCACATTAATTGCTCTTAATGGTGTTCTTTTTAAATCAGATACATTTCTAAGGCAAAATTCTTGTATCTTGTATTTCTTTCTTGTGTTCTGTATCTGTCTCATATTGGCCAGGATTTTTGCTGAGGGACCACTTTACAATATGCTTATTGGTCAGACTAACTATCATATATCAAGTGAAGTTTGATAGAAAATGATCTGCCAGTAGCTATAGATAGGCAAATGTCCAAATTTTATTTTTTCTTCAAAAGACTTAGAAGTTAAGTAAATGCAGGCTTTACTATCATTGTGATTTCTCTGGCTTTGAGATATATTAAAATCAACAAATATACTTGAATGTCATGAGTTTATGTAAACATCAATATTTTGTTACCTATAATACATTCCCTCAGCCAAATTAGCTTAATATCCAAAGAGGCTTTTTTCGAAAGATATAATAGTTGACAATTTCTTATGGTCTTCGTAAAGATGTCTATATTTATGTAAAAACCAGACATATGGAAAAAGTATAGAAACAGCATTCTCTTCTACTAAAAAAGGAAAGTGGTAGCAACAAATATGTAAACATTAAAAACATACTGAAAATTTAAAAAAGGAATAGAAGTGCGGGCATATGTGGAGTCCCTAATGTCTTTATGAATTGACAATGCTAGCTCTTTTAGTATCGACATTCAAATTTTCAAAACTTATCTTTTTGCTTTGCCATTCTTTTTCTTTTTGATCAATTGCTAAGTGTCTCAGTATTTTTTTTTTTCTTTTGTACATCAAAATGGTTGACACTGCGTAACTTATAAAGAGGTTTACTTGGATGAGACTCAGGCACCTGGAGCTTCTAAGCCACACAGCACTGGCATACTTGCTATGCTCTGTGCTCATGACTATTCTGTTGAAGTAAATAGGGAGCTAGCTGCATGTAGAAAAGACCAGTCTGGTGGAGTGGTCTCACACTAGAGCCAGCCATTCTCCTGAAAATTAATCTCATCCTGTGAAATCTGACCTCCTCCTACAAGACACCATTAATATCCTTATGAAAGTAGATTTTCACTGACTTAATTCCTTTTCACTACTCCTTATCTCTTAACATTTTACTTCTTCCATGCTGCCCCAGTACATGATCCCTTGGGGGAAAATCACCTTTAAATTGTAGTTCTAAGATATTTCTTAGACTTAAATCCACAAATTTTACTATTTCTGTGCTATTTTCATTATTTCATGAGTTCTTTCTTCTTCATATTTTTTTCAGTCCTAAGATGGATTAGTCAGCTTTACCATCATTGAGAAACAAGACAACTTTCACAATTTAAAGGAGAAAAGGTTTAATTTGGCTCACAGTTTCTGAGGATTCAGTGCAAGTTCTGCTGGCAGCCATACAGAAACATCATGGCAGAAGCGCATGGTAGAATGAAGATATTTAGTTCATGGCAGCCAAGAAATAGACCATGAAACAGCACCAGAAAAAAAAGGGCTAGTGACCATGTATAGTACTCAAGGTCATCCCTCCATGACATACCACCCAGGCACATCCAGAACTGCTTTACTAATCCCCTAGAGCATTCCCAAGTCAATCAAGTTGACAGTTAAACTTAACCATGAAATAGTTTTTGATCTCAGGGGCTCAAATTCTACTAGGAAAAAGATTCTACTCTATCACTAAGGTATGACCCTGATGGCCCTAGCCCAAGTTCTCTAATTTTTTGATGTAGTATTTGGTCAGTATTCTTAAGTCATACTGTATTACTGCATCTTTTTTCCTTTATCCTTTTATGAGTTGTACCATTTTTTATTTCATCTCCTTTTTTTTCCTTTCATCAGCTTTGATTTCCCTTTCAGATTGGGTGTTTTGCTGAATTATTTGGTGATCCAGATAATTCTTCAGGGTTCATTCACACTGGAGATGAATTCCAAAAGTCAGTTTAAGCACTCATCAGTCTTTTGCCACTGTTTGACACTGCAGCAATTTTCTTCTATTTTGGCTTTTCATTGAAGCTCCAAAATTCAATATGTAGATGAAGCATTGTTTTGTTTTTGGATTAAAGTTTACTTTCATTTAGTAATCTTGTTCAGACTTCTGACAGTTGTATGTAAACATTGATATATTTCTTTAGAGGATAGAAAAGGCTATAAATATGGATCTGAACACCCAATTCAGACATTGACTTTCCCTGTTGTTTTATTTTTAGATAGTTCCTTTTCTTTGTCCTCCTCCAATGTAATTTTCCAAAATTCAGATTACTGTTATTATATTTGTTTTTAGAACATATCTTTTTTCTCTTAATTGTGGGGAGGGAGTGATTTCTCCAAGTGGACAGAGTTATTATAAAGCTAGTCTTTTTGTGACAACTTGTCATGTGTTTTAGGGCTGGATAGAAAAGGAAACTGATATCTAACTCACTTTATGAAAAGTCTAAATTAGGAGCTTGAAAGATTCTATCAGCCAACAACAACAGTGGCATGGAGAACAACTTACATTTTTAGAATATAGAGGGGCAATGGGATCAGGGTACAGGCTTATTTCTTGTAATCCTGATATTCCCAGATAGAAAATATTGAGCAATTTTTGTGAAGAAAATAATTGAACATTGGCTTTCAAGGGTAAACAATCCTAGCAGAGGGAATAGATGGTCAGTGTGAATAAACATTGCATCAAAAGATTGAAGGACACTCTCTTTAAAAAACCCTTTCACAAATGGGTCCAAATATTGAAAATCATTCAAATAATTCACAAAACCTTCTCACTAAAGAGAAATAGTCAGGTAAGTGATAGATGATCACTGAATTACTTAATAAGACTTTATAGACCTTCATCAACTTCCCCATGTTTGGGTTGAAAAAACTCTTTTTTTTTTTTTTTTTTTAAATGGGCTAGTTGGAGAATTAGTTGAAAAAAGAGAAGAAACCTCCTCCAAGTTTCCTGCCTTAAGTTGGGACCAGTCTAAAGAGAGAATATTTTTTTTATATGATATTTAGGTTTTGACATTATATTAGATTGAAAGACATTTTTGTATCAAAATGTAGTTATTCACTTTTTTTCCTGAACCTATTTACATGTGATAAGAAAATCTGTGAATATGCACAAAATTTTATCCTAAATTGGTTTAAATAGCAATATCAGGTGAGAAGATTTGCATTTTTTGCCTGCAGTCAGTAAGGGCAATTAGTTAAGCATTTGATAATTTCATTCAGATTGACTTTTCAGTTGCTGCATTACAATTCCAACTTTTTGGAATTTTATTATTTTATCTTGGCTCAACTATACTAATCAGCATTGTTGAATGCTACAAAGAAATGTTCACAGAGACCCAGGAACTATATTTAGATGTTAAAAATGGAACATGAAAGGTAACTTAAAATACCAAGGAGTATGCCTTATTTTTCACTAAATACATTTATATGATTGTGCTAAATGCATCTGAGAGGCTAATAACAACATAAATTAAAATTTAAGAGGCCTATTTAATTTTCTATTATCTTTTCTATAGTTTTATATTTGCTGTTTTTGAGTCTATATAAAAAGAGGTTAAACTGGTAGAAAATGTGTAAGACATAATTATTTAAAATATAAATTAAAAAGCAGTGTCAGAAAAAAGCAAATTATCTGGGCATGGTAGCACATGCTTATAATCCCAGCACCCTTGGAGGCTAAAGGAGCGGGATCATATGTTGGAGACTAGCTTGGACAACCTGGTGCTTAGCAAAATGTTGTATCAAAAAAGAAAAAATTAAAAAGGGTGAAAAGGACTGGGGATGTAGCCCCATGTGAAGCCATGTGTTCACTCTCCAATGCAACCCCCCATACTCTTAAATGAGTTATTTATGTCACAAAATATTTATACCTTGTTACTTCATTAAATTTTCAGGTTATATTAGCCTGTTTAATCTTAGATTACGATCTATTTAGGTTCATTTTCTAAGACTCATACACATGAAAAAATAAAACTTAGAGTGACTAAATAACTTGTCAGAAATTACATAATCAGTTTTCTTTGATATCATTTTGTACTGTCTGTATGGAGCTTTGCAAAACAGGCATTTCTTTTATAATTCACCAAACATAACTTGGTCTGTGCTAATATGCCAAACAATCTTAGCACACAGGGACCCTCATTTATCTAGTGTGCCACAGGCTCGATTATTCTTCTCTTACTTTACTTCTTCCATAAATCACTGCTCAAAAAGTCTTGTCAATCTTTTCTGGAAAAGAAAATGTTTCACTTCTGGCTTCATTGTTTAATTGAAGTGAAGTATTACATGGAAATCTGAAAAGCCAAATTAACACTGCTGAGCCCCAAACTTCTTCCAAAAGCACATAGAAGCTTATATCTGCTAAACAGAGAGCTATTTTATTTGTGTCACTGGACGTGGTCCCCCAAGAGGGATCTGGGATCTCAACATGTCCCCCACTCACAGAGTAGGTCTGTGCATTCCTGTCTTGGAAAAGCATTTGTGACAGATCTATATGAGGTATAGGCAGATTTACTGGACAAGTCAGAACATAAGGGAAAATAAAGAAAAGACTTTAAGCAGTTGGAGTGGGAACATGCTAATGAAGAGGTTTGGACTAGCCCCCTCACAAAAGAAGAACATCAGTCTTTATGGATTTGCTGGGTAAAAGAAACTCTGGTTGATCATTATCTTTGTTCTGGTTAAATAGCTGGAGAGGAAATTTGGAGGGGCAGTGTCTTAGTTACTTTTCTCTCATTGCTGGGACAAAATACCAGACACCCAAAGTTAGGGGAAGAAAGGTTTATTTGGCTCACAGTTTGTAGAGGTTTCAGTCCACAGTCAGCTGGGTCCAAGGCAGGGTGGCATGGCAGACAGGCAGAACACAGCCAGGTAAGCAAGTAATGCAAGCAATGGGTGGGGGGTGGGGGGATAACCAACTTCTTCCTGTATTTTATATCTTAGCCAGGCTAATTGGTTTTAGGATGGGCAGTACTCCTACCCTTCATCCTCATACCCTTAATCCTAGCATCACATCCTTGATCCCAGCAGACAAACCAATCAGCGGACTAATTTAGTAATCACACACTTTAGATCCAATTTACCACATGAGGCTTTGGGAGGACATCTAGACACAAACTATAACAGGCAATTCTGTTTCCCAGTAATTTCCTCCCACTTGGAATCATTAAAGATGGCCTGTGAGGCCCTACTTTCCCTGGAACCAGAGGTTTAGGTCAGTGACTGGAGACTTCTAGGTACAGCTAAGGGGGTCTGGAACTGGATATTGAAAAAGTTGGCAATCCGATGGCCTTGGATGTCTTGAAAAGTACTTTTATCTTGCTGTCTTAGTCTTGAAGGTGGATGAAGTAGGCTAGAGAAGTTTCTGGCTAATTAACTTTGTACTGCGGACATTCCTTTAGAGATTCACATTCCTAAATGTAAAGCTCAGTAGAGTCCTGATCCAAATTTTAAAGGTAATAAAGAAGACAACAAATTAAAGACAAAGAAGAGAAGCTTCATTCTGCTTTGTGCTCCCTCGCGGGCATCTGCAGGTCCAGCATCAAGGTCCCTGTTACCAGTCTCCCCTTGTCTTGGCCTGTTCCTCGGTTTTGAGGGAGCTAAGGTGCTGTCCAATATGGCTTTGTGAGTTTTCTGGCCAGGTAGCTGTTAGGTTTTCAGTTAGGTGCTCAGACAAATCACCGGGGCTGATAGAGGTTTATTATCAGGAGAGAATCAGGCAGACCCTCCTAGTAGGTTGAGAGATGGCCCCTTATGGCTGGATCTGGGGCCTTATATACCATGTTTTCCCGTGTGCGGGAAGTTTTCGTGCGCACAGAAACTGGGGGAAGGGGAAGGGAAAGAGAGATGGCCCCCTTATGGCTGGATCTGGGGCCTTGTAAACCATGTTTTCCCACGTGCGGGAACTCGGGGAAGGGGAAGGAAAACTGGCCTCAGGTGATGTGGTCTTGTGACCCGTTGTGGGGGGCGGGTATGGGGACAAGTAATGGGGAAGAAGGGGAGGGGAAAGTGTCTCCCTGGGGAAGAGTGGGAAACAAGCCAGCCTAAGAGTAACAAATTAGTATATAAAAAGGGGCCCAACTGAGTCTTGAGTTTCTAAAATGCCCAGAGACATAAGTATGAGGTAGAGATATGGAGTGTAGGTGTGGATAACCTTGGGTGAGTTTGGACATAGAGTTTCTTGCCCTGTTACTACTTATCTTTGTTTCTTCTTTCCACCCTCACTTAGACTTTGCTATTACAGACACAAGGCACTAAAATAAAAATTTGACTTTTAGATTGTTTGGTTCATTTCTTTTCCTCACCATTCTTACATAATCAAAGAAAATTTTTGACTTCACATCTAAATTATCAGTCAGTACCAGTGAGGCAAACTAGAAAGGAGCAAAAGTAAACTTACGACTCAAGCCCCAAATTACATGTGTTTTTATTTACTCACCTGGAATTTCTTAAGAAAAAAATTACTTCAATTGTCTAAAGTTTCTCAGCATAGTAAAGGTCAGGGTGTCTTACATAGTAATTCGGTATTTAAATTTTATATTTTCTGATTTACACATCATCTGTCAATATATTACTCTCATAACTCCAGAAGTCCATCAGGAAGATCATGACACATAATTCGATGTTTCATAGTGTTTGGAAATTTGTTCTGCATGTGAATGTTTCAAGTTATTTCTGGGAAAGGGAAATTCATCTCTAAAAACCCACTGCAGAACTCAGCATTTTCAATTCTCGATTTAATAAATGTAAATTTATTGCCATTGAAGCAAAAACTAATCATCGTCAAGAAAAATTCTATTACCTGCATTAAAACATAAAATGACTTTTCAATATTGTTGATTTTATTCATCAATAATTCCTCTACTTGAAATCCGTACTGTGGAAATTTTCTGTTTATTATGTAGTCATTCATAAATAATATGGATGGCATACAAGACACTTTTAAATGCTCTGACTTTAGAAAATAAAAACATTGAAAATTTCTGGATCACAATTTTGAGGTAGGAGTAGGGTGTGGCTTGAGCTGGCTGGGAAAATGGGTGTGACTTGAGGGAGAGGCCTTGATTTGACGTCAGCCTGGAGTTTGAAATCCAAATGCCCTCTTCTCACACGATCAGGAAATATCTCAGGAGAACTGAGATGGGATAAACAGAAACATTACTAGGAGCTAGCTCTCTTGCTCCCTCACCCCTCTCTTGACCCCTGCTCCCTAACCCATGCTCTATTTTTAGCTCGCTCGCTAGCCCCCTTCCCTTTTGGGATCCCTAACTGCCAGTGGTGGCTATTTCATTCAAGTGTTGTAGCCAGTTTCCTTTCTTTTGTTACTTAAATAAATTTTCTTATGGATTTAAGTGCCTCCTTTCAAATTTTTGCTCCCTATGAACGAGAACCTGGAACACAGAGCACAGCCAGACTCTGGGACCACCTGTCCTTTACCAATTTGATCCTTATTTTTACTGAACTATATATACTATAATTTTTTTTTTAATTTTAGAAATTTATACAAAAACTCCTTCTTATTGACACTGTCTACCTTTGCCCTTCATTTCACAAATACATCGACATGATTTTAAATGATGCTTACAGTATTTTGGAAATTATGTTGAATCTATCTTATTTGTTCCATTCTTATTCAGGCCCATATAATTATTTAAATAAAATATTCCCAAGGTCTTCTTAGTGGCCTCCCTGCTACCATTTTCTATTTGTTTCAACTGAACTTCTATACGTGTTTCAAAGTTATGTTTCAGAAAATGGGTAGGATTTTCTGTCTACATAAAAATCTGATTCTGAGTAGCAATCAATATGGAGTATTCAGACCACATATATTTGCAAACAAAACATAATAAAATTTAAATGGAAAAATATAATTCATCCCTCATGTTTCCTATTACAGGAATTTTGGGTTGGGGATTTAGCTCAGTGATTAGAGTGCTTGCCTTGCAAGCACAAAGCCCTGTAAAAAAAAAAAAAAAAAAAAAAAAAAAAAACAAAAAAAAAAAAAAAAAAAAAGCCTATTACAGGAATTTTTATATCTCTGTATAATTTACAGAAATTTCCTCTCTGTGGCAACTCTCTCTCTTTTTCTCTCTCTCTCTCTCCTTCGCTCCCTTCTTCCTTTTGGTTCCCATGGGAAATAGTTTCTAGGACCCTCATGAGTCTCACATCCAGTGGTATGGTATTTGCACATGATCTGTACACATCTTCCAGTATACTTTGAATCATCTCTAGGTTACCTACATGTGTATTTAATACAACATAATGGTATGTCCAGAGGTGGACTGTGAGTTGTTGTCCTGCTAGAAAATGTATTTCCCAGCGACCGTAAACCCAACTACAGTAAAAAATTAAAGAAACCGAGTTTAAATTAAGAGAAGACAATTTATTTAGAGGCGATTTATTTAAAAGTGGGGAGAAAAGAGTAAAGGGATATGATAGATAGCTAGTCGCCAAGTAGGAAGTACTCGAAAGTGAAATACTTGTGGGCCTTTCATTGTAGCCCCTTTTTTTGAGGTTTTTCCCTTGGAACCTGATTGGCTCTTGGGCTTGTCTGTCACCTCTGCCTCGAATTCCCTCAGCCCTGTGACCTTTGTGTTTCGGCAGAGTGCAAGCTTATGGGCTGGTACTTTAGGGCCAGGTAATGCAGATGTAAGAGACAAAAGGGAGAGTTTGTTTTCCTTATATTAATCAGATTACCTGGGGCCCTCCTGGAACTAGTCTCTTCACCTTTGTCTCCTTAACTGTTGGAATGTAGCTGCCTTTATGTTTCTAACTATTTGATTATAGCTGTCTGGCTTTCAGAGTCTAGTTCTAGAGGTCAAAATTGTCTATAATATTTAATAACGTCTAATGAGGCCTTTGCCCTCTCTTTTCCCTACCTTTGGGGACCCCGTCCCTACAGTAAGAATAAAAATCTGCGCATGCATAATTTAATCCAGTCCTTTTGTCACCTTTTTTCAAATTATTTTGTTGAATCCGCAATGCAGAGGCCATATTTACTAAAGCAGACTGTATTTATCTCCTTCTTATAACAAAGCACCTTTTCTTTTAAAACCAGTTATCTACACATGAACTCTCAAATTTTACTTACCATCTTCTAGCAACCAATCTCGCTGAGAAAAACATGTGTTAACCA
>QZML01001652.1:62479-72514 GCA_016801275.1 Hystrix brachyura | reverse complement strand
TTTTATCTTTTTCAGGAAAGAGCAAATTTAATTTTGGTCCAGGGCAATAGGACTTGCTAATCCTTCACTGTCAAAGAATTTCGGAAAACAATGACCATGTTCTTAAAGCTGCATTGCAAATAGAAATAAATGCTGCTTTTTTAGAATAAACATATCAATATCTGACAATGCAACCTCTTAGAACTCTCTGTAGCTTTTGTTTTAGATGATCCTGCCAAAGCAAATAGTATGCACAGCCCTCCTCTCCATCACTCCTGGTAAGTGCATTCTCAGCAAAAGCCTGTGTGGCCTCATTTGTAGAAAGACAAGAGACAAGAGTTCTCTTCCTGATAGGCAGCTTTAGTGCAGTTTTCCCTCTTTCCTAAATCACCTCTCCTTAACCAGATAAAAACAAAAGTATTTCATCATTTAGACACTAAGACAGGCATTGTCAAACTTTTTCTTCTGAAAATCCAGGTAGTATATAATTTAGGCCTTGCAGGCTACTTGGTCTCTATCATTACCATTTAATTCAGACCTTGTAGTGAAAAAGGAGCCATTGACAATATGCTCATGAATTGGTATGGATGAACTTCAATAAAATTTAATTTATGAAAGCAGAATATGAATACTGATCATTTATTGTTATCTGTTCAAAAGCAAGGATCTCTCTTTTAGATTTTCTTTTATAAGCAATCTCTTAAAATGGAAGAACTCCCCACTCCTACATGAATTAATAAGAGAGGAGATAGGATTCTATTAGGCAGTAAGGATAGTGTTAAAAAGATGAAGTCAGGAAGTCCAAAATAGAATCTGCTGAGTCACAACCCTCAAAAAACCCCCCCAAAAAATTAAAAAAAAAAAAAAAAAAAAGAAAAAGTCAGCTAAGTGTCTTTTGGATGTCTGGAACTTCCTCTGAGGCTGATCAGGTGGGCCACTGGCTCAAGGCCCCAAGGTCATTGCATGGACAATGCATTAAAAACTACATAGGTTGGCCCCTAAAATAGATTAAGACCCTGCTTAATATGGGGGATACATACTAAGAAGTCCAAGCTCTAAAGTAAACAGTAAAATGTAATCATCTCAACATGTAAATAATGGGTATAGGTGAAGCAGAAGAGAGAACAAGAAAATGTATAAATTTTCTTTGTTTTTATTATGTTACTTTTATACATTTTATTGGTAATAATGATTTTAATTCATAAAATGTTCATAAAAATCTAAACAATTTTTTTAAATTATTTTTTGATAAGGAAGTTTCATCATTAAATTTTTGTTTCTATTTTGTTTTTGTTTTTTGTAATGAAGCCATCTAACTTTTTCCTTTTCCAGTTTCATTCAGCAAGTAATTTTTGATGGGAAGACATCATCACATCAATGATACTTTGTCTTGGCTTTGAACTTCTTTCTTATGGATCATTTTCTATGAACTGATCCATAATTTCTGTTACAGTCACTAAACTTTCTTTTATAAAATCCATTGAAAGATAATTTCTCTCCTCAACTTCAGAAATGCTTATTTTGTCATCTTTGTGCTTCTTCCACTAATTCTTTTAAATCATCATTGGAAGGACTTTTACCAGCAACTTGCAGGAACTCTTCAATATCCTGTGTATTTATATTGTCTGATCCTACTTCATTAGCTAGCTTGACAATTTTGTTGACCTTAACAATAGATTCTCTTGGGTCAATATTCTTGCTGAGTTCTGGCCTTAGTATACATTACTTGGCGTGGTCTGATTTGTATTGCAATGACAACGAATATGCCATGAGACTCTTGACACATCACTTGATGAAGTCAAGATGCCACATGACCAAGATGAGAAATCCTACATCACACATCACACTACAGTGAAATCCTAAATTTTACAGTACTTTTATGTAACCATGTCACACCAAAATGGCATTAAGTGGATCAGGGTTAACTGGAATCTTACTGTACATGTAGTCTCTCCTATAAGCTAGAGATTATATTGTTTACACAGTTCCCCAAGATCTCTTCTAAATCCCTTAAAAATCCCTAGACAGAGCCCTCATGGGTATCCTACTCAGAGCCCCCTCCTGGCTAGCAGGAGCTTTACTTCTTTGTATTTACATCTTTTACTTTAAAAAAAGTTTTTATTTAAGTGGTACATTTTAGATATGCATAATGATTACATTCATTTTAGGGAATATGTACCTGTACAAGATATAGCTTGCTTCTGTTTTTCTCCCCCTTTCCCTTCCCTCCTTTCAACCCCTCTTCCCCTCTTTATTCACAAAAGTTTTGTTTTCATTTTTCCTTCTATCCTTTTTTTCTTATCCCTCTCTTCCTTTCTCCCTCTCCTTTCCCTTGTTCCCCTTCCCATTTGAACATTTTTTTTCCCTTTTTCCAAATATATATTATACATTTTGGTCCTTATTTACACTTAGGGCTTCTCATGCCAGAGATTTTTCCTTCTATCCTTTTTTTCTTATCCCTCTCTTCCTTTCTCTCTCTCCTTTCCCTTGTTCCCCTTCCCATTTGAACATTTTTTTTTCCCTTTTTCCAAATATATATTATACATTTTGGTTCTTATTTACACTTAGGGCTTCTCACGCCAGAGGAAAAAATACAGTATTTGAGCATGTGTGTCCAATTTATTTCACTTAAGAGTAAGGTCTCAAAGTGCATCCATTTACCTAGAAATGCCTCAAGTTCATCCATCCTTCTTTATAGAAGAGTAATACTCCAGTGTATAAAAATACCACATCTTCTGTATTCATTCATCAATTAATGGACATTTGGGATGTTTCCAAGATTTAGCTATTACAAACTGTGCTGCTATAAAGATAGCTGTACATATACTGCTGTAGTATAATACTTTTAATTCTTTCAGGAAGATATCAAGAAGGGAATTAGCTAGGTCAAATGGAACCTCTACTTCCAGTTTTTTGAGGAGTCTCCACACTGATTTTCACAGTGGTTACCCCAGTCTACATTCCCATCAACAGTGGAGAAGGGTCTCTTTTTATCCTCACATCCCCACCAGCATTTTTTATTGGGTGATTTCTTCATAATGCCCATTCTTTGTGGAGTGAGATGGAATCTCAGGATTATTTTAATTTGGATTTCTCAAATGACAGGTGATATTGAACATTTTGTCACATATTTATTTGCCATTTCTACTTCTTCATTTGAGAAATGTCTATTCATATCGGCTTCCCACTTTTGGATTGGGTCTTTAAATTTGGGGGGTCTAATTTTTGAGTTCTCTGTATATTCTAGATATTAGTCTTTTGTCTGAGGAACAACAGGGAAAAATTTTTCCCACTCTGTGGGTTGTCCCTTAACTCTTTTGGTGGATTGTTTCACTGTGCAAAAGCTTTTTAATAAGATGAGATCCTAGTTGTTGATTCTTTGTGATATTTCATGGGCAGTTGGAGCTTTATTCATATCTTTGCCTATACCTATGTCTTCAGAGTTCTATCTATTCTACCTACCCATTCTAAATCTTTGATCCATTTTAATTTTAGTTTAGTGCATAGCAAAATATATGGATCTACCTTTAATCTTCAGCATGTGAAGAGCCAGTTTTTCCATCACCATTTCTTAAAGAGGCTATCATTCTTCCAGTGAAGATGTTTGATCCCTTTGTCAAACAGAAAGAGGTTGAGGGTGCTTGGAGTTGTTAAGTAACTTCTAATGTGTTCCACCAATCCTCAGGTCTGTTTTTTTTTGTTCATTTTGTTTTGTTTTGCCTGCATCATGATGTTTTCATCACAGTAGCTTTGTAACACAATTTTAGGTCTGGAATTGTGATGCCTCCTGCTTTACTTTGGTTGCCCAGAATTGTTTTTGCTATTCTAGGTCTCTTCTGGCTCCAAATGAAGTTTAGGATTATTTTCTCTAATTCTGTGAGGTATGCTATTCATATTTTGATCCAGGTTGTGGGAAATTTGTCTAACAATTGTGGTAGTATGGCCATACTACCACTTTTCACTATATTGGTTCTTCTTACCCAAGAATAAGGGATATCTTTCCATTTTCTGATATCCTCTTCCATCTCCTTTTTCAGAGTACTATAGTTTTCAATGTATAGGGCTTTTACTTCCTTTGTTACATTGATTCCTAGGTACTTCATTTTTTTGGATGCTATTGTGAAATGTGTTGTTTTTCTAATTTCTCAAATGTGAATTTTTCATTTGTGACAGGAATGCTATTAATTTTTGAGTGTTGACCTTGTACCCACCTACACTAATGAATTTGGTTATGAAATGTACCAGTCTTTTGACAGAGTTTTTGGAGTCTTCTAGGTAGAGTACCATGTCATCTGCAAAGAATGATGATTTAATGTATTTATTTCCTGTCCTTATTCTATTTATTTCTTTCCTTTGTTGAATTGCTCAGGCTAATGTTTCCAGAAATATATTGAATATGAATGGGGATAGTGGACATTCTTATGTGGTTCCTGATTTTAGAGTGAATGCTTTCAGTTTTTGACCATTTAGTACAATGCTGGCTGTTGGTATGTGATAGATGGCTTTCATCAGATTGAGATAAACACCATCTATTCCCATTTTCTTTAGATTTTTTTTTAAATCGCGAATAGGTGTTGGAATTTGTTCAGTGCTTTTTCTGTCTATTGAAATGATCATATGGATTTTGTCCTTGGATCTATCAATGTGGTGTATCATATTTATTGTTTTTTTGTGTGTTGAACTATCCCTGCATCACTGGTTAACTCCTACTTGGTCATAGTGTGTAATCTTTTTGATGATATGCTGCATTCTGTTTGCCAGTATCTTATAGAGGATTTTTGCATCTATGTTCATTAAGGAGATTGGCCTCTAGTTCTCTTTTTTGGTTGGATCCTGGTCTGGTTTTGCTACCAGGTAATGCTTGCTACCAGAAATGAATTTGCTTGCCTTTCAATTTAATTAAAGTGTTTGAGGAATAGTGACATTAGATCTTCTCCAATTTTTTTTTTTTTTTTTTTGTAGAGTTCAGCAGTGAATCTGTCGGGACTTGGGCTTTTCTTCCTTGGTAGGTTTTTAATTACCTCTTCAGTTTCATTGGCTTATATTGGATTGTTTAGACTCTTCGTATCTTCTTGATCCAGCTTTGGTAATTCATATGTATCTAGGAATCTATCCATTTCTTCTGTGTTTTCCATCTTATCAGAATAAAGGTTCTTGAAGTAGGTATTGCTGATCTTCTGGATTTCTTCAGGATCTGTTGTGGTTTTATGTTTTCCATTCCTAATTGCATGAATTCGAATCTTTCCTTTTTTTTTTGATAAAGTTTGCCTATGGGTTTGCCAATTTTATTTACTCTTTCAAAGAACCAACTCTTCAATTAATTATTGGCTCTTTGTATTGTTTTCTCAGTTTCAATTGCTTTGATTTCTGCTTTGATCTTTATAATTTCCTCCCTTGTTTGAGCTTTGGTCTTGTCTTCTTCTTTTTCTAGAAGCTTGGGACTCAACATTTTGTTGTTTATTTGAGCTTGTTTTGTTTTTATGATATGAGATTTCACTGCTGTAATATTCCTGTACAGCACTGCTTTCATTGCATCCCATATGATCTGGTATATTGTACTGGCATTACCTTTTAATTATAGAAACTGTCTAATTTTTTTTTTTGGTGTCATCTGTGACCTATGAAATTTTTGTGGTTCCTTTTGCCATTGATTTCCAACTTAATTGCACCATGGACTAATATGTGTGGAATAGTTTCAATTCCTTTGCATTTACTTAAGCATGTTCTATGAACTGTTATGTGGCATACTTTGGAGAAAGTTCTGTGTACAACCCAGAAGAATGTGTATTCTGATGTTGTGAGGTGGGACACTCTGTAGACATCTACTAAGTCTATTTGTTCAAAAGTTTTGGTTCAGTTTCAATATTTCTCTGTTGGTTTTTTGTGTAGTTGGTCTGTCTATTTATGACAATGGGGTATTGAGGTCCCCCTTATAATTGTAATAGTGCTTATTTGGTTTCTCATGTCTGTTAGCACTTGTTATTATACACACACACACACACACACACAAATTATCTCTACTTCTTGGATTGTTCCCTTTACGAGATTACAGGATGTAGTAACTTTCTTTGTCTCTCTTATTTAGTCTTGATTTCAGATCCACTTTGTCTTCAAATAGAATAGCACCTCTGCTTTTTTTTGGCTCCTGTCACATGAAGCATTGTTTTCCATCCTTTGACCTGCAGTGTATGAATTTCTTTGTGAATTAAATGTGTGTCTTGTATGCAGCATATTGTTGGATCTTTCTTCTTGATCCATTCTGCCAGTCTGTTTCTTTTGATCAGTGAATTGTGATCATTATGCTCATGTTTATAACTGACATTATTGACTATGATTGTAATGCTATATACCTGTTGTTGATTCTGTCTTATTCCCCTTCTGTTTATTTATTTATTTTTTTTAATTTCATTTTATTTTATTTTAAACCAAGAACATGTATTGGTACCTTTTACATATAATGGTTACATTCATCACATTTATTTTGTACCTGTACATGATGCATCTTGGTTCTACCCCCTCTTCCCCGTCCCTCCCCTCTGTTCCCTCCCTCCCTAATTAGAGCAGGTTTATTCTTAATTTTCCATATTTTCCCTTTCCCTTTTCTTTCCTTTGTTGCCTTTCTGCTTTTCTCCTTCTTTCTTTCTAGTACTCCTCTCCTTTGTATATTATCTTCCTTTTATATAATATCTATTACACCTCTTTGTCCTTATTTACAGTTATGATTTCTCATATCAGAGAGACAATTCAATGTGTACTCATGAGTGTCTGATTTAATATTTTTAAAGTAGATGTATAAACTAATATTTGTTGATGGCAGTTAGTAACTGGAGAAATCAAAGTATTTAAAGTTTGAACCTCTGCCTTCTAAGAAAGAAATCCAATTGGAGAGAAAAGAGATACTTAAGTCTTGTTACCTTTTAATCTTTGAAGAGATATTTCAGAACAACTAACAAAAGAACAGTACAGTGTAGCCCCAAAATGCCCGAGGATTCCAGAAAGGCAGCAGAAACTGTGGTTTAATACCACTGACTTTGGAACCACATTGCCTGTGTCTGAATGTTGGCTCTGTCATTCAGTAGCTGCTTCACTTTTCTGTGTGTCAGTTTCCCCATCTGTTAAATGCACACAGGAGGACTCACCCAATGACATTATTGTGAGATATAAATTTAGTGTGTGTAAATATATGTATCAATATGCACTTATAATAGTGATAGTACATAATGAATAGGATGCAATAATAATGATTGAAAAACACTGTAGGTTGATTCATTTGTAGGAAAATGGATACCCCTAGAGACTATAATGTTAAATGAAATAAATAACATACACAAGCCTAAATATCACATGGTTTCTCTTGTACAAGAAACCCAGAGTGTAAATAATTTAAAGAGTAAAATAAAGGATGGATAGTAGGAATTAGGGAAATAGACCTTTTGCAAATGGGAAAAGGGGTTGGGGATTTAGCTCAAGTGGTAGATCACTTGCCTAGAAAGTGCAAGGCCCTGAGTCCAATCCCTGTGACCTCCCCCAAATGGGAAAGAGATCTAGAGTTGGAAGGAGGGAGGAGAGAGAAGAGGGTGGGAGAGAGGAAGTAAAGAGAATTAAGATGTGTTATATACATATGCCAACTCCCCGCAACAAATACAATCACTATCTATTGCAAAAATATACTAATAAAAATTAATAAAAAATACAACTGTAGGTTTTGGCCTTGAAGATGAGATAGGATTTGAATAATCTTAGGGAGAGACCTGCCCAGGCAAGGCAGGAGACCACAAGATGTGCAGAGGGCACTGAACACACTGGTTTGGTTGGGTCAGTGTTGTGTGAAACAGGAGGGTTTGAAGGTGAGTAGACTTTGGTTCTGCTCTGGGAGCCTTTTGATGTCCCTGAGTGTCGGGTACTTGGATTTGGTCTCTGTAAGTGGTGGGTTACAAGCAGTGTTTGAATTTTGATCTGAGTTACTTTGCTAGTTGGTGGAGGTGGATGGTGAGAGTGACAGCAGTGTGAGCAGTTAGGGTGTTATATGGTGGGTTGAAGTGGGACAGTAAAAATGGAGAGGAAGAGACATCTGTGAGTGGTGTCCTCATGGAAAATAGAAGGGGATTTCCTGCCCTTTTTTTTTTGGCAGTTTTCTCATGCCTGGCATGTACTCTGTTTTGAAAGATCAGAGCGGGGAGCAGTCTTTGGGTGAAATAACAGGTGGAGGGGCATTCTTAGCTTGAAAAGCAACTGGAAATCCCTGGCAGGAAGTTGGATGAGGGTCTGAATCTCAAGGAAAAGGAATGAAATGGAGAAGCAGGGACTGGAGTTAGGAACATTGCTGACACTTGAATCTATGGCGCATCAAGATCTTCAAGAGGAAATGGGAAGATTGGAGCTATTCCTTGAGGGACATCTGGTTTAAGGGAATGTGACAAATCAACCAAAAATTAGAGCAGACCAAGAGGGTGTTAACAGTGTAAGATAAAGGAGTTTGCAAACAGAGTGCAGAGTCAGCAGTGTCAGAGGCTGCAGAACACACAAAATGAGGCCTGAAGTAGTTATTGGATCTGGCAATATGGAGGCCATTAGTAATCTTGGTAGGTGAATTTTCAGTAGAGTACAGGAAACTGGACTGCAGAACGTTGATTTGAGAAATGTGGGTATGAATAGAAAAAGATACACAATGGCTCTAGTAGGTTCAAATTAAGATCTTTTTAAAATGATAGATGTGTGTATTTTCAGGCAGAGAGAGAAGCCCGTGTGTGTGTGCATGTGTGTGTAAAGATTTGAGGAGGGAGATGAAATGAACTGGCGCGGGACTGGAGCAGGTGGGCTGGATAGAATGAGGCCTGTGGGCCACTTCAGAAAGGAGGCCCACATTCTTGGGCAGAGGGATGGCATCTGGTGCCTGGGACAGCGCTGGACACTTGATAGGTATTTGGAAATAGTATAAGGAGGTGTGACTGAAAGCGGGGAGACAGGGTAGGTATGAAAACAGATACTTAGAAGTAGAGAAATGGTGAAAATGCCTGAGAAGTTAAATTCTGTTCTGATGGTAGAAAGTGAAATCATAGAGAAGGTGTTAATGAGGATGGTAATGATGATGGTTAACATCTGTGTATCAAGTGCCACGCTAAGCATTCACATGTATTATCTCATTCATTTGTCAAACAGTCCTGTGGGGTGTTATTTCTACATTTTGTCATTGGAGAAATTTAAACAGAAAAGATTAACCAGTTTACCCCAGACTGTACATTTAATAGAAGGCCGAGTGGGGATTTGAACTCCAGTAGTGTGACATCACAGGTTGTGATTGCAACCATTGTGCTCCTGCTTCTCAGGCCTGGGAAATGAATGAAGATTCAGAATATTTATAAGCACTTAGATCATTTATTTCTGGGAATGGTGCCTGGGTAGTAAGCCATAAGGTACTTTTTTTTGGTGCCAGGGATTAAATCCAAGGCCTTCTACATACTAAACATGTGCTCTAACCCCTGAGTGATACCCCTAGCCTTGATATGTACTTACAAATCTTTAATATCAGTAGGTTTAAAAAAATAACTTCTAGCTGGGCATGATGACACCACCTATAATCCCAGCTACACAGAAAGCTGTCAGAAAAGCTGGCCTGTTTGAGGCTAGCCTGGGGAACTTTGCAAGACTTTGTCTTGAAGTAAAATTTTAAAAAAGGACTGAGATGTAGCTCTGCACTCGAGTACTTACCTAGCACAAGACTCTGGGTTCAACCCCAGTACTGCAAAACAAAACAACAATAATAAACTTCCTTGTATTTAAAAAAATAATATGTATTTTTATTGAAGAAAACTTAGAAAGTAAAAAATCATAATTTTAAACAAATCATCTTAAACTGAGAGATAATCAAGGCTTACAATTTTGTGTGTGTCTTGAGAAGTATGTAATGGCCGTCTTTATCTCTCTTGATTAGTCTTGGCTTGAATTTTACCTTGTCTGAGGTTAGGATAGCTACCCCTGCTTTTTTTTTCGGTTCTTGTTCCATGAAATGCTGTTTTCCATCCTTTGATTTTCAATCTATGTATTTCCTTTTGGGTT
>QZML01001652.1:44256-60975 GCA_016801275.1 Hystrix brachyura | reverse complement strand
TGGGCGGTGGGGGCAGGGCCTAGCAAGGCCGGCCAGACTCTCTTACCTCACTCTGCCGTATTCTGTAGAGTAGGAGGCTGGCGGCGCTGCTCACGGGCCACCCCGCCAAATCCAGGCAGGTCCCTGCAGCTAGCAGTCCAGTTAGGGAACCTGTGGGCTGCCTTTCCCCCTCTGTTTAATTACTTGCCTTGCTTGGTGGATTTGTTCTATTGGGGTTCATGAATTTGTAGTCCTCATCATTTCTTTCTAGAGTGCCCTTCAGAGTATTTTGGAGTGCTGGTTTGGTGGTCACAAATTTCTTCAAGAGTTCTTTGTCATGGAAATATCTTACTTCTCTATCAATTTTGAAAGATAGTTTTTCAGTGTACATCAATCTGGGCTGGAAATTGTTTTCTTTTAGGGCTTCAAATATTTTACTGCAAACTTTTCTTGACTTGAGGTTTGGAGCTGAGAAGTCTGTTGTGATTCTGATAGACTTTCCTTTATAGGTGACTTGTTTGTTTTCTCTAACAGCTTTTAATATTCTGATCTTGTGTTTAATTTCTAGAATCTTGACTATCATATATCTTGGGGTAGGATTTTTTTTTTTTTTCATGGCTAATTGGATTTCTATATGCCTCGCTTACTGGTACTTCAAGTTCCTTTTCCATACTTGGGAAGTTTTCTGCCATTACTTCTCTGAGCAAGTTATATTTGTATCATTTGGACTATCTCCTTTTCATTGACTTCAATCAATCTTATGCTATTATTCTTTGCATCATCTAGCAGATGTTAGTTTGACTTTTTTAATGGTGGTTTGGAAGTTTTAAGAACTTTTTCTCTTCATACTTGCTAGTCACAATCCTGACTGATATTCTGTTTTCACATTGACTCATTCTGCTCTCTATAATTTCAATGTAATATTTTACCTCCTGGGTATCTGTTTGAATCTGTTTCATGGATTCCATTTCTTTACAATGCTGAATATTCATGGTTTCCATCATTTTCCTAAGATGCTCCATTTTTTATCCATATATGATCTAGAGTCAGTAATCATGTCCTCCATTAATGTCACCACCTCTGCAGTTTCTGAGAAATTATTTTGGCTCTGATTTTTTTCTAGAGGATCATTTATTTGCTTTGTTATTTCTGTTGTTACCACTTCCAAGAGTCCAAGTGGGTAGCTTTTAATTTGTTCTACCTCATTTTCCCCTCTGTTTGCCTTTGGTGAACTGGAAATCTTGGGTTGCATTTTTCTTATGTGTCTTCTCCTTTTCTATTTTCTTTAGTTTAATTCTTGGGTTGATGTTCCTTAAATTGCTTATGGCAGGGAGCTTTATTGCTAGTATTGAGAATCCTTTGAAAATGACTACTTCTCACAGATATCTGCCAGATGTAGCTGGCTTTTGGATTTTGAGTCTGGTGCAAGATCGTACTTATTTGGTGTTGGGGGTTTAGCTCAGTGTTAGAGTGCTTGCCTAGTGAGCACAAAGCTATGAGCTCAATCCCCAGCACCATCTTCCTGAAAATGATCCTACCTCTTCAATTTATTTGGGATGAGATATTGCAGTCTATTTGGCCTAGCCCCTAGTTCTTGGTGCTCGTCTACAGTATTGTTTATGGCTTTGAGACAATCTCAATCATGGCATATAAGGAAGAACAACTGATTAGAACAATTAGGTCACTTTGGCTAGAGTAGTACAATCAGTGATAAAAATAGCATCAAACACAGCCTAAAAAATAACTAACAGTGGTAACCATTAGTTTGTCAGTTTTAGCAATATGAACTAGATTTTTGGCTGTAACAAAATCTAGAACAAACCACAAAATCACATGAAGTATGTAAGCCCTTAACATAGCAATTTTACACTCAGGGGAGAAAATTCAAAAAGTTTGAGGAGGCTGGGGATTTAGTTCAGTGGTTAGAGTGCTTGCCTGGCAAGCACAAGGCCCTGAGTTCAATCCTTAGTGAAAAAGAAGAAGAAGAGGAGGAGGAGTAGGAGGAAAGGAGGAAGAAGAAAGGTTTAGGGGGAAATATAGAAATATAAGAAGAGAAAGAGATGCGAAGCAAGGCTGGAGGACAAAGTAAGATTATGCGGACTTTGGGTAGATGGTGAAGAAAATGGGGGAAAGAGAGAAGGGAGAAATAAGAACAAAAACAGAACAAAACAATATCAACAAAAAGTAGAAACAGTGTTAACACTCATATAAAAACAAGAAAAAAGAAAAAGAAGTTAATTAAAAAAAAACAACAAAAAGAAAAACAAAAAATAGAAGAAGAAAAAAAAATTGTCCACTTCAGGGTGTGTCCCTGCTGTCACTGGTAGACAGAGTGGGCAGTCTCAGATGCATGTCGATTAATCCCAGCAGTAGATTTATGGAGGGTAATGGATAATCTCTGAAAGCCTGCACCTTTAATTCTACTGAAGTGCAGATCCATTTACGACTGTAAGTTTGGAACCTGAATTGCTCAGCTAGCAACACATCTTTCTTCTGCTAGCTTGGACTCAACTCTTCCTTACTCGGACACTGGGAGCTAGTGCAGCTAGATGGAGCTACTCTCAGCTCCTCTGAGACCAGAGCTTATTTGATGGCACTCCAAGATGTCAACTGGCCAATTATTCTCTAATGGGGGATGTCTGCACCTGAACAACTCACCAGTCACTGCAGTCTGTTGCACCCACTGCTCTGTTCCACTGGCGAGTCTTTCCATGGAGGCCTCCAGGGGTCACCAGTAGTCACCATGCATCTGTAGGTTTGAACCACCTCTGCCATGCCATGAGCTGGGGCTCGGGGAGAAAGTGCCATTTATCACCTCCTCTTCTGCACTGAAATTCCTCTCCACTCTTCCCATGGGCTTCAATTCTCACTTCAGATCTTTGCTGGTGTCCCAGAAACCCACTTCCCTCCCTCTTCTACTCCTCACATTGCTGTATTCCAGCATCAACACCAAATCTTGGAGAGGCCATCACTTTGCTGTTCACAGTGCCACCATCTTCTCTATCTTTTATTGTGTTAACATCTTTTAAATATATTTGCTTGCATCATAGATCCTCTATCCTCCGTTTCATTTATGTATCTTTTAAATATATTTGCTTGCATCATAGATCCTCTATCCTCCATTTCATTTATCACGGTGGGACACAATCGGGGCATTACAGTAACATCACTACTCTCATTTTTCATTCCCTTTCATAGATTCCGTTTTTAATTAATGTGATCATAACAAGGTGAGAAGTATTCATTACTGTTGAAAGAATTTTCTTGTTCTTCTGGAAGGGAAATATGAATTAGATACGAAAATCATCTGAATGATTAATAACTTGAAGTAAAATATGGCTCAAAGGAATTGTTAGTAAGAGTCAGTTATATTTAGAGGTGAGTGGAAAATAGAGAACCCGTCGAAGCACTGGCACATGATATTGGCTGACACTTCTTACTACAGTGAAGTGCCAATAAAGAACTCCTTGTTCAGTCATATACGGTAGAGGTGGGCTATGTAATAACTTGGCTACCCTTAACTGGAAGATTTGCTGCCTTATAATGGGTTACATTAGGAGTTTTAAAATACTTAAGTCATATATACTAGACTTTACAAACCTTAAGTATACTCTTGTAATATTTATTGAACATTTATATTATGTGAACATAGTCTCATGTAATTTTCAGATTAACTCTTTGAAGTAATTATGTGTAGTCTCCATTAAATGGAGGGTAAAAGGTTTTAATGAAGCCAAAAAACTTGGCTCAAAAACACCAAAAGATAACAAATTTATACTAGACCTGAATTACAACAACTTCAAACTGAAGTTCAAACCCTGACAGTGATGAGATCCATGGCAATAGTCTATCTTACATCTGGTAGCACCCTAACCGATACCTGGAGGAAGAGGGGCAGGGATATTGTGGGGAAGCAATTGAGGAAATAACGTGGGTTATAGGTTTAGAGGAAGAATCTAGATCCATCAGTAGCTAGTCTTTTGTATACACATTTTGGATAGCCTACGAGTTGCAGTAGCCAAATATTACTTTTTGCTTGGTACTGAAGTTTCCTGGAACTTGGCACTTTTAATTCTCAAACTAAGAAAATTCCCAGCAAAATAGGAGAAGAGTCATGAGTATATAGAGTCCAACCTTACTAAAAGCTCCTAGCAGTGCTGTGCTGAAACTGCCATACTCAGATACATGATTGTTAAATCCCCAAGAATTTTGAAAACTACTTATTAAATAACTATTATTAAGTTATAGTAAAAAAAGTTATATTAAAATATTAATGAATATTCTAAACTCACTGCTTTTCATTTTGAACCATATATTTTCATGATTTGAGGATACTTGTATTTCTCATTAATATATATGGTAGAAATACTATATAATGTTGTCCTATTATACATCTGTTCTCAACTGCACATTTAGTGAGATTATGCTTTCACTTTGAAACAGGAGGGTTTTTTGTCATCTGTTTAGAAAGTTATGGGGAAATAAAAAAAAGTAGTCTTCTGTACTTACAAGTTATTTTTCATCTCTCTAGAAAAGTTGCTCATGATTTTGATGAAAGTGTGAAGTTCCAAACATGTCTTCACTGTTATACTTTTACTTACTCATTGAATATCAACTGATTTTTATGTTGTGACTACACTTTCTTCTCATTAATTGCAACTGTAATTTGGCAAAAATTTTAAGAGGTTGACAAAAATCAATGAAAAAATTTCTATGACAGATAACTGACTTTGTAAAATTGATAACAATGCATATTATATGAAATTTATACTGAACAAATCTATATATTCATATGTAACTACAGATTTATACCTACAGCTGGTTGACAATCTCACCCAGCATATCACTGTTTACAAAACATAAAATACATAGCAAGGCAAGAAAACCCCAGAATCCAGTAGCAAGTGAATTTGAATTTATAATCTACTGGTTGCTTTGTTCAGAAATGTTCAGATTAAAGTTGTAGCTAAATCTGTGCAATATACATATCCAAGCAAAGGGGAATCTCTTAAAGAAATTTCTGACACTAAATAACATAAGAGAAGGCTATTTTGTGAGCAGAGTCTTATTCTTCTCAGGGCTACACGATTATGCTAGAAAATAATATTTCACTACCAGAAAGTCTTCTACAGTAGAGTAAATTTATGCCCTAGTATAAAATGTAAGCTCCATAAAAGAATGGGTTATAATTGTTTTGTAAATTGATGGATCCCAGGATTGTCATGCATTTGGTGAATGAATAAATGATAAAATGAGTAAATTTAATTCCATCTACATTTCTTAATGCTAGAAGCAGTGTTTTTTCTTGTTTCATGAGGGATTTTCCATGGGAATGGGGGTAGTCATAACATTATTTATACCACCCTATCACATCATTGTTCATCTAGCTTAAAGATGAGCTTCTTAAGTGTTCTCCCTATGTATATATGGAGCATTAATTGACTCTTCCTCTGTAAATCTTTGAATAACATTGGTATCCCAGATTTAACCTATGTGTCCATAATATTTGATTCACATATACTTGGCATGTGCCCCAGGCCTTCAATCAACTATTTCAGAAGTTTTACATAACAAGTCATACAATATTCTCTTAAAAATTTATGCAGATAAATTCTTAGGTAAGATATCAAAACTTTTTTTTTTTAAACCAAGAACATGTATTGGTACATTTTAGATATAAGGGTTACATTCATCACATTTTTTTTGTACCTGTACATGATGCATCTTGGTTCTCCCCCCCTTCCCCACCCCTCCCTTCTATTCCCTCCCTCCTTATTTACATCAGGTTTATTTATAATTTTCCATATTTCCCCTTTCCCTTTTCTTTCCTTTGTTGCCTTTCTGCTTCTCTCCGTCTTTCTTTCTAGTACTCCTCTCCTTTGTATATTATCTTCCTTTTATATAATATCTATTACACCTCTTTGTCCTTATTTACAGTTATGATTTCTCATATCAGAGAGACAATTCGATGTGTACTCATGAGTGTCTGATTTATTTCACAAAAGTACGTTCTCAAGGAACATCCATTTATATACAAATGACTCTAGTTTATCCTTTTTTATGGCTGTGTAGTACTCCGTTGTGTAGAAAAACCACATTTTCTTTAGCCATTCGTTGGTTGTTGGACATTTAGGTTGTTTCCAAGACTTAGCTATTACAAGTTGTGTTGCTATGAACATGGTGGTGCATACGTCCTTGTTGTATGATGATTTTAATTCTTCTGGGAGGATTCCCAGTAGGGGAATAGCTGGGTCAAATGGAACCTCCAGTTGTAGTTTTTTGAGGAATCTCCATATTGATTTCCACAGTGGCTGGACCAGTCTACATTCCCACCAACAGTGGAGGAGAGTTCCTTTTCTCCCCACAGCCCCTCCAGCATTTGTTATTGGTTGATTTTTCCATATATATGGCTCTTTCTGGAGTGAGGTGGAATCGTAACGTTGTTTTGATTTGCATCTCTCGGATGACTAGTAATGTTGAACACTTTTTCATATATTTATTTGTCAT
Organism: Hystrix brachyura; assembly: GCA_016801275.1. Classification (NCBI taxonomy): domain Eukaryota; kingdom Metazoa; phylum Chordata; class Mammalia; order Rodentia; family Hystricidae; genus Hystrix; species Hystrix brachyura. The sequence goes on along the minus strand of QZML01001652.1, from coordinate 54,489 downwards.
TTTTATTTCTTCATCTGAGGAATGTTTATTCATTTCAGTTGCCCATTTTTGGATTGGGTCTTTAAATTTGAGAGGTTTAATTTTTTTGAGTTCTTTCTATATTCTAAGTGTTAGACCTTTGTCTGATGGATAGCTAGCAAAAATTTTTTCCCAGTCTGTGGGTAAGATTTTACATTTTATATAAAAACAGTATTCTTTCTAATATCACTGCAGAAGGAAAAACCAGCATCAGTAGTAAAATACTAAGTAGTCTAATGAACAATCTATTTCTTTTTGAAGAAGTTTAAGGACTGTACTGAGAATTTTTATATCATTTATAATTTAGTTCCTTCAGAGAAATTATGATGTTTTGAGAGTTCAGCTACATATTAAATAAGGAGCATATTTTACATTTCTTGAATGCTTTATCTATGTAGTAATTATGTTCTTTACTCACCAAAATTTCTTAAAATTAAAACTAAAATACTAAAGAAATACAATGGGATTAAATTATAGTGATATTAATATTTCAAATTATTTACTGATATGTTTGATGATAAATGAAGTAACATTGCCACAATTACTTTGGTTATCTTAATTTTTGCAATGGTTTTGGGAAGTTGTACCTAAAATAATAGAAAAATGCTCACTGTATAAATAATCTAAATTACTTTTGATGAAAATTTACTAATTCGTCTACAAGTTACTGTTGCTGTATTAGGTGTAAACCACTATATCATTTTGAGAATTTCCATATTATCTGGCATGGACCTATCCACCAGCCCCTGGTAACCACCTTTCTACAATTTCTATGAGGCGAAATTTTTTTTTTTTGAGACAGGATTTCACTATGTAGTTCAGGCTGGCCTTGAACTCACTCTGTAGCTCAAGCTGGCCTTGAACTCATGGCAATCCTCCTGCCTCAATCTCTCCAGTGCTGGGATTACAGGAATGTGCTAATATGCTTGGCTTCAATAGATTCTTAATTCTAAATAATTGTGCCTCAATATCATAGAAATTTTCAAGGGTCAAAAGTATAAGACTGGTTTGCTTTTTGCTGATTCTATATACATAAGTTTTAAAAAGTATATTAAGACTAAAAAATAATACATTATTTTCATATAATCCCTATGCCTTTTCTGATGGGAAAATTGCCTAGAGCTAGAGTTGTCCCCTGGGATGAAAGATAACTGTCATCCACTTTTTAAAGTATATCCCTCAGAAAATATTGAAAGCAAATTGAACTAAGATTTTAGCCTAATTTCAATAAATCACACAAATTTTAAACAAAAATAATAAGTATAAAGTCATGTACCTGAACGCTCCTTTGAAAAATATTTTGAAGCACTGCTTAGCATGTGTGAAGCGCTGGGTTTGATCTAAGTACCAAAAAACATTGTAAAATGAAATTCTTCTCATTTTTTCCTAAATACTCAATTCTAATGAAAGCATAGAGGTAACATTTTAATATTGTGATTTGTATAAATTATAATTAAATAACTATTCCTAGAAATAGATATTGAATTCTGAAAAGATACATAGACTCTAGAGAGACCATTTACATTTTTTAGAAAATAATAAACTTTATATATTTAAAGCATTTTTTGGATTCAAAGCAATGAGTTAGATTAGATGAACTAGAGCTGAGAAAAATGTCTGGGTAAAGTTTTATGGAAAAAGTGTTTTTATTTTTTGAAGTACACCACTGAGGGTCACTGGAATAATTTCTGAGTCTTTTGTATTTGTGGCATTTGCTGCTCATTTCTCTGAATTTTGCTGATATTTCCAGTAACATCATTTTTATTTATTATCAGTACCAATCAGCCACCATAGCTAGGAGGTGTGCTCTGAATATCCCACACGTCTCAGAAGTTCATAATTTGCAAGAAATGTCAGAAAAGAAAAACATGACATTATTGAAACAGAACAAATCCATTTACATAAATTCATGCTTTAAAAAAATATTCTGGTGGAACAGCATCATTTCTAGAACACATTACAGTCTGCATAAATTTAATGTTTACAAACATAATATGGTATTTCTTAACACTTAATAAGTAGAGGACATTTGCAATCAGTTTTAAAAAGACATATTTCTATAAACTTAATAAGTAGAGGACATTTGCAATCAGTTTTAAAAAGACATTTCTATAGATGGTTAAAAATTCTTCCAAATAATCATAATAATGAAGTATTTGTGTGTGAGAGACAGACAGATGAAATGAATATGTTATACTAGCTAATGTTAATGATTTTCTTTCATACAAATATTTTCAATAACATAATCAAGACTCTATTTTTTAGAAGGCTATTCTCTTTTGGGAAAGATTGATTGGTTTGTAAGATTGAAAAGTATGAGTAATATTTATTCAAATACTTCTGATAAACTAGAGACAAATTCAAAACAAACATTATATACAAAAATTAATCAACTACAAAGAAGAGATTATTAGTGCTTCTAAATTTCTAACTTCATCATTTTGGATTTTCTATCTCTAATATTAACACTACCTGGATGTTCCTCATTTTTGTGTTTTTATACTGCTCACCATCTAACATTTGAGACTGATTCTACTTAGTCAGGAAGAAACCCTTTCTATTGTAATTGCCCTTTCTTACACCTTTCACATTTACTTTTTTTCTTTTCCTTTTTTAGCATTCCTATTGATGTCATCAATGACTGACATGGGTAGGAATATAGATCATTTTTGATATTTATCTTAATCCATAAATATCCTTAATCCATAAATTGCCTTAGTTAATTTTCTCATTGCTGAGACAAAATACTAGACACACAGAGTTGAAGGAAGAAAGGTTTATTTTAGCTCAGAGTTTGTAGAAGTTTCCATTTGTAGTCAGCTGTCTGCAAGGAAGCATGGCATGGCAGAGGGGTAACACAGAGGAAAAACAGTCCATGGCAAAGCAGAAAGCAGCAAGCAATGAGCTTGCCTTTCTCCCTTTTATCCCATCCAGGCTGCGAGCCTTTTGAGTGGGGCCCTCACACCTAGGATGAGACTTCCGTCTTCAGTAAGTCCACTCAGCCACACCCAGAGCTAAACTAACTAATTCTAATTTGTGGACTAATTTAATACCACACACCCTTGATTCCAGTATCACACACTCCAGACAAAGCAAGCTCAGAAAAGCCTCACCTATGAGTGCATGAACATTTGGGGAGACATCTGATACAAGCCATAACACTATTTTAATCATTACTCTTCCTAATCAGCATGCCTTCCCAAGTTTGGTATACAGTGCCATAATTTGTGTGCCATAATTTACAGTGCCATAATAGTTTCAGGTCCCTCTACCAGGATTTCAGAGCCAAACATTACTCACATCATGTAAAATTCCACAACTGCAATTTTTATGATGCTGCTAATTCCGTCTACACACAGTAAAAGAATATAAGAGGGGTCTTCTAATACCACCTTATCTTAAGTAAGAAGTAGGGTGATTTATCTACACCTGGTGCCTATTATTCTATAGATCACATTGCTAAAATATTGACAGAATCAACTTTAATCTGAAAGTTACCCATTCATTCTCAATAGCTTTTGTAAATGTCTCAAATTTTCGTTTCTTCTTAGCCATTTTCTATCATCTTGATGAATGCAATAGCCCCACTGATAACCATAGTGCATCCAAGTTTCATGGTTCCTCCTCTAATCAAATAGTATTTCATCTGCTCTATCTCGGCCATTATAGCCAATACAACCAAACTTAGAAATTTATAATTAAAATAATTCCACGCACAAAATTACAAAGCTTGGAAATCCCAACCAACTTTGTTTTTGTTTCTCTTATTATTTTATTCTTTTTGTTGATTTGCCATTTTCCCCTTACTGAAAATGTCTCATAATTTTCCAAATTTGTCCCAGTACATATATCTATTCCTACACATGCAATCCCATCAAATGGCTCTATTTAGATGTATTAAATTCCCCTAGATTTCTGCTCTCATGCAAAAATCATTTTCATTCATCCTGCTCTTTCTTTGGTGAACTCTTCAACTCATGTTCTTGCTTTCCTGCTATTTTGCATCCTGGAAACATTTTTCTATCAATACTCACTTTTGCTTCTTTCTTATCTCCCCTTCTCTTTCTACAGTGATCCTCAGTTATTTGTTATTCTAAAATTTTTGACACAGGGATAGTGATAAAAAGACCAGAATTAGAGAAGAAATGAAAGCATCAGATTACTGTGTAAGTTGCATGGATATGGATACATGCACTTCATATGTATTTCTATACTTTCTGACTTAAAACCTTGTCATAGATAGTAACTTGCATATTTATCAATTTTGTGAATTCTGGGAGCATATTCACTAATGATATATAACTATTTTTCCTAAGATTCATAAATGTTTTAAGGTTTTACAAGATATAGAAAAAAATGTATTATTTTTAGAATGTTATTTGCAGAAGTTTCAAAAAAGTTTTGCAAATAATTTCTAAGTCAGTGACAAGTATGAATTTAGAAAACTCAATATACAGGGACGCTGACCTTTATTCACTAAATTTTTGTTAGTTTTTTTTTTTTTCTAGTAAAATACTATACGAAGTAATTTGAAGAATTTCATATTTAAGCTGAATTTTATAAGAATTTTAGCTATTTGGTTAGTAGTAAATAAAACAAGGTATTTCTTACAAAATAAGACCTACCAACGTTTGAGGATCAGCACTTTATATGTAATTTAGAATTCACAGTCAGTAACAAATGTATTGTCTTAGTGGTAAAGAAACTTTAGATAGAGTTCAATAACATCAAATGCTTCAGAAAGAAAAATATTATAATCTTCTATCTTTGATGAAAAATTAAACATTTGTCATGGTATTAGGACTGCTTTGGATGTGGATTTATTTTAGCTTTATAAATTGAAAAAGTAATGTAATAAGAGACATGATAGAGCCAGTACATGGAGAGGAGCTTCATACACTTTGCCCCTGATAGGAAATCTGTATTTCATAGTCTTTATGGTGGTGGAAATACCTGTAATAATAACTGTGGATGTATGGGGTGATAGTAAAGGAAGGAAAGGAAAAGACTAAAGATACACAGTCCTATGAGATAAGGAATTGAGACCAATAAAGGCATGAAAAACAAAAAGATTAAAGGTAGTGTTCTATAAATATTTAGTTTAAAAAAACCTGATTTTGAGAAAGTTATTTAGCATATAGTAGCATCAAAAGTGCTTTAATCAGTTAACCCTCTCATAAGGACAATTACTAAAGAATTCCAAAAATGTTTCTCTTCCTCCTACTCCAGAACTTTCAAAAGTATATATTATGGTTTGTATCTAGATGTCTCCTCAAAGCCTCTTGCAGTCATATGTGGGGCTTTTTCAGGTGGCTGAATCTAGGGTGTGTGATGATGCTGGCTGGGATCAAAGGTGCAATGCTAGGATTAAGGGTATGATTGCTACCTGCCTAAGGTTGCATAGCCTGGATAAAATATAAGGGACAGAAAGAGGCTCATAGCTTGCTGCTCACTGCCTTCTGCCCACCATAAACAGTTTCTCCTCCATGATGCCATCGTGCTTCGGAACAAGCACGAACTGTGCTCTACGAACTGTGACCTAAGTAAACCTTTCCCCTTTTAACCTTAGTTGTTATGTTTTTTGTCTCAGCAACAAAAAATGTACCAATATAGTGTATAGCAAAAAATAAAACAGCAATTTGAACATATAATTAATATATTTTACACATTTTCTCATTATCAATACAAGAGTAGCAAGTAAGGTTTAACTGTGTTATTCCAGCCAACCTACAAAACCCGAATGATCTATAAAACTCTATTTGTTGCAGCCTTTTGTATGATTTAACCAAATGCAGTTTTTAGGTATACTTTTCCCTGAAATGACATTTGGAAGGAGTACTGTCTCTTAAAATCCAGTCTATAAGTTTCAAAATACAGTATCAAAGATGATGTGCAATGAGCAAAAAGTTAATTGACTTTTGATTCATTAATCTGCAAATTTATAAAACTGAATAAGAGATAAAATCTGAATGATGATGTATGAATATGAAATAATTTCATTAAAGAGGAAAAAGAGATGAACTGGCACTGTTATTGTCAGGCATTAAGCTATAAGTCATTCTTTCTCCAAAATTTCATTTTCTTTTTCAAGATTATGGGAAGTAAATAAAAGGACTGGAAAATGAGCACAATATCAGGGAAATATAAGTATGCTCTTGTAAGTATAAATCTATTTGCAATCTGTAATGATAAATTATATTAATTTAATCAGGAACATACAATTAAAGTATGCATCAATTTTAATTACACAGATTATTATCTGATGATGACAGGTATGGAAAAGTTATCAGTATACTGTCACTGCCCTGTTATCAGCATATTCATTCCTTTTATGATGAAACATAGCATATCTCACTTTCCCAATTAAGAGTTAATCTTGAAAGAAATTCCTTATTATCAGTATTGAAACTGTTATGCTTATGTAACCTGAACATCTATAAAAAAACAAAGTGGAACAATTTAGAAATAAGAACTTTTCTACTATTTTATTCAATAAATAAGAATACAAATGAAGTACAGTGATGTGCAGTTAAAATTCAAATAAAAAGGAAAATCATGAGAGTGTAATACAAATAAAAATCTGCTCTCTAAAAATATGACTTTCCATTAATGTAATTCTACAAATTTATTCCATCACCTTATGCTATTTCCTTGCTTATTATTTCTTCTGATTTCCATAGAAACAGTAGAAGTAGCTCATGCGAAGTTAATTGTTGTCTCACATTTGCTTTGCTTGCTTTTGATTTTCCCAACGTTTTTCAGTCTGGTTAAACAGTGTTTTTATAAAATCTTAGAGAAAAGATAAATGAAAGCCATTTAATTTTTTTAAATATTTATGTATAATTGACAAGTAATAATTGTCTATATTTATCAGGAACAATATGAAGTTTCAATATATGTATACACTGTGGAATGATCTAATCTGGATAATTAGCATATTTATTACCTCAAATATTTATCATTTCTTTGTGGTGAGAACACTTAACCTCTTACAGTCATTTTGAAATATACAGTGTAGTATTGCTAAGTATACTGATCTTGCTCTGCAATAAAACATCAGAATTTGTTGCTCATAACTACCCCTAATTTTGCAGTTGTCTATTTCCTCCTATCTCCCCTTTCTTCAGTCCTTTCCCTTGTGGCCTCTACCTTTCTGTGCTTGTCAATAATGCATTTCTGTAATTCAGTCAGTCTTCACTCCAAAGAAAAGAAAAACGTGTGTCTGTGTTCAAAAGAAAAGAAAGAATGAATTAGCCTTATTCATGACATCTATGAAAAAATGGATACAATTTAATGAGAGTTTAGTTAAGAAGAGCAGTGGGCCATCTTGAAATATAAAATATAAATATTCATGACACAGGCAACTACTTCAAAATGTCAATATTTTTATTGTTCATTTCATATGTATCTCAACCGTGTTACTCATAAACCCATTAAAGGAAATATAAAAATACTAGTAATAATGCTGATAAAATTATATATAATTATTGTCATATTGCTATGTATGTGTGACATTGCTAAATCATGACAACAAATCCAATTATTCCTATTTAATACAAAATACAGGCTCAAAAACTTATGCTAAATACCTCTCAAAATCAGGGATTTTTAACTAAATATTTATAGAACACTACCTTTAATCTTATTTCTTCTTGTTTTTCATGCATTTATTGGTCTCAATTCCTTATCTCATAGAACTGTGTATCTTTAGTCTTTTCCTTTCCTTCCTTTATGATCACCCTATATATCCACAATTATTATTACAGGTATTTCCACCACCATAAAGTCTATGAAATACAGATTTCTTATCAGGGCAAATGTATGAAGCTCACCTCCGTGTACTGGCATCTATCATGTATCTTATTACATTACTTTCTGCAATTTATAAAGCTAAAATAAATCCACATTCAAAGCAGTCCTAATAGCATGACAAATGTTTAATTTTTCAACAAAGATAGAAGATTATAATATTTTTCTTTCTGAAGCTTTTGATGTTATTAAACTCTGCCTAACGTTTCTTTACCACTAAGACAATATATTTGTTACCAACTGTGGATTCAAAATTACATATGAAGTGCTGATCCTCAAACATTGGTAAATCTTATTTTTTACGACATTTCTTAAAAAATAGGTAAAATGAAGCAGTCCCGTCCCTAGTTGTCCCTAATAGCAATCTGGCATTTGTCAAAATGTTATTGATTTTTCTGTCTTCATTCACTTCTTTGTGATTCTATCTTATCACCTCTGCATAAAGTACTTGGGTCCAAGACCACATACTGGTGTGTGAGTTGTGTTAATTCAAACTAAGAAACATGCATTTCATGATTATCACTTATTATTTTTCCAGGTCAGTTATATTCCTAATGCAAAATTATGTTTCATGAGCTTAAATTGAATTGTTAACTGTATTACACCCCCCCCCCCAAAAAAAAGGCTACTTGAGTAAGCCAATTTAATGGTATACCTGTTAGTGTACCCAAGAGTTTTACAAGTCAGTTAAAACTCTTGTGGGGGTCATATGTGCAGATTTGACCTCAATCTGCACATGTGAATCAAGCTTTCAATGGTCAGAGGTATTTAAGGGAACAGTGGATCACTGGCTTACCCTGAGTCATTAGGGTGGTATTCTGACTTCATATCCCTTTCTATTGAAGTTGTTGTCATGTCCTTCTGTCCAGCATACTTTCTAGTTTATGCTTTGGTTAAAATTCTTTCCACTTATGTCCTCTCAACACAATCCTACCTGCTATAGTTTAAGTGAGTGGCCCCCAAAGGTCCATGTGTTAAGGCTTGTCACTAGGTAGTGCTAGTGGGAGGTACTATGGGCACTCAGGTGGAGAAACTACTGGGTGGTCCTTGGGTCACTGGGAACATGTTCTCAAAGATGACTGTGGAATGCTGCTCTCTTCCCCTCAATAGCATTTGCTTCCTGGCTCACAATGTAAATGGCATGTTTTACCACACACATCTTTTATGCTATGATGTCTTTCCCAGAGGCACAAAGCAATGATGCCACTCAATTTTGGACTGGAAACACCAGAAACATGAGCCAAAGTATATCTTTCCTCTTTATAAGTCAACTATTTAGCTATTATGTAATAGTAGCATGAAGTTGACGGATACATACATAAATGGGAAAATATGACCAAAGTTGGATCAATCTAGAGATCGCTAACAAAACTCTAGACTTGCTTTTATAATCACAAATGTGAACAATGAACAATGAAGTGAGAGTCATCAATCCTATTTTGTCATCTTGAAAATTCTGAAGGTTTGAAGAAATGTATCAAGGCCACATTATAAAATACACCCTCTGTCTTCAAATTTGGAATTTTAACTAAATTTCAAAACAACAGACTTGTTCAATGTTCTGTTAGATAAAGTTTGTGGGGTATACTCCTAACGTTTTTTGCCACTGCTGTAGTCATTTGCAAATTTAATCCTGCCTTTCCTGGTTACATGGCTTAGTAAATCACTCTCTCTCTCTTTTGTTTTTCTTCTTCTCTTCTTCTTTTTTTTTGGTAGTTAATACTAAAAATCTCTTACATGAAACAAAATAAAATATAGTATTTCTACCCGTTTTTCAGTTATTATTAAATTCCATGATATACTTCACTCCTAGTAGTATTTTTGTCACTTAACCTATGACTATATATGGCTTTAAACTAAGCATAGCAGTTAATGTTTTTTTATAGTTATTAACATGTTAAGGGGAATTACATGTAATTCTTTTTTATTCATGAGCTTAAATGTAGTTTAAAAATGCAGACATTTTAGGAAAGAAAATGTATTTAGCACTTAATTGGAATGTGTCAGATGAGCGGAAGGTGTAGCTGAAAGGTAGCATGCTTGCTCTGCATGTGGGAAGTGACAGGTTAATCCTCAGCACTGACGAAAAAAATGAGACCTCCTGTTAGGTACTATTTCCCGTACACTATACTGTAATGTTTCCCATTGTGAAAAATACAGTAAGATTCTTCTTTACCATTTTACGACTACCGTATCAACTTTTTAACAGTTGTTGAAAGCGTCTTCTATCATTAGATTCCACTAATTTTTTAAAGAATTGGTTCCAGTATAGACCCTTCGGTATTAATTTTATCCAACATAGTGTATATTTTTCAATGTGCATATTCTTCAAATATTCTACCTTTTGATCAATTTCTTTTTATTTCTTTTTGTTTTTTTTTTTTATTTTTATCAAGAACATGTATT
>QZML01001652.1:22999-42759 GCA_016801275.1 Hystrix brachyura | reverse complement strand
GACTGAAACCTCTACAAACTGTAAGCCAAATAAACCTTTCCTCGCTCAACTTTGGGTATCAGGTATTTTGTCTCAGCAATGAAAGGAAATAACTAAGACACTTGGAAAGCATGTGTATTCTGTGTTAGTTTTCTTTTTGAGGCAGGAGAACTGAAACCTCTACAAACTGTAAGCCAAATAAACCTTTCCTCACTCAACTTTGGGTATCAGGTATTTTGTCTCAGCAATGAGAGGAAATAACTAAGACACTTGGAAAGCATGCGTATTCTGTGTTAGTTTTCTTTTTGAGGCAGGACTTTGTACTCATATATATTAGATCTCCTTTGCCTTTCTTCTATAGTAATAATTTTCTCTGTAATCCTTACTGTCTGTTTCATTTTGACTGTTTTTCTAATATTTGGCATAATGTCTATTTCCCTTATGTGCCTTTTATCTTTAGTTTTATGATGTATTTTTCTCTTCTTTCATAATTTCTGACAGACTCAGATCACCTCTTTGCTCAAAGTCCACCTCAAATTGAATTACAATGCTTGCACTATCTTAATTTTCCTTAAATTCTCTGATTTAATGTCTTACTTCTCTCCCCTTGCCTGCTTTTTAGTTCTATGTCTCTGGATGTTTTACCTTCTTGGAACAGTCCAGGCATGCTCTTGGCCTCTTTGGGGTTTTCTCTGTCTAGAATATTTTTTCTCAAATATCAGTATCTTTACTTGCTCTATGTCCCTCGGCTATTTTACCTAAAACTCACAATGAAATCTCTCCTGCATATATCATGAACAACTTAGGTCATCTCTCAAAATTCCATATTCCAATCCTTCTTTTATTTTTCACATCTTTAGCTTTTAACAGTATTTGTACACTGTTTTATTTACTGTGATTAGATCTTTCTAGAGTACAAAACCTCATAAAGCATTTTCATCTCCTTTCTTTTCTCTGATAACTCTGACACCCGACAGAGAGCTGATTACAGTGTTAAATAAATAAAAGAATTATTAATTTTCTCAACTTTATCTTCCAAAGTTTTACTGGAAAAATTCCACCATTACTTAACTACAGCAAGTGTTTTTTTCATAATGTGATATTCCTTTTCTTGTAACTTCCTATGTCACTAATTTTATTTATGTAACATCTTCTCTTATCCTTCATAAAGTGTTAAACCATATAGGAAATCTTACCTGTGGTCATGGCTTCATATTAGTCTCCTAATTCCTTTAGTCTTTATTTTTCTCATTAGAAAAATGCATGGGACACTAAATTAGCTGATTTGAAGTGTATTTTTTAATTTGTTTGCTCATTTTGGTTTTTTTGGTGGGTAATTATAACATGCATGTTTCCAGTTTGAGTGTAGTGATTTAGTGCTGGAACTATTCTGTTATATACCAAACTCTTGGTGATCATAAAATCTTCTATAAAGCTAGTCTGATTTCCCCGAGATGACTTGTCCACTAAGAAGCATAACTCTGGCCACCAGTGCTGCTACCCCAAGTAGAGTATGGTTGTTGCATTTCGCATTTCAGTGGTGAGAATCCTGTTTTACAGTATTTTTATCACATCTTCAGTGGGAGCCATAGCTTTCATAATTCTTCATCATTTTTTTTAGACTCAATTCTGTTGGTCTTTTGAGTGGAGAAAAGTTGTTCATTTATTTGCATATGAGACAGTGTATAGGATCTATACCCTGGATTTGGGAAGGTCTATTGTCTGCAACTTCTCAACTTTTCTGATTTCTTTTGTGGGCAAATTATATTAATTTTGGAATTCTTTCAAGACTATCTTAGTGTTTGGCTTTTTAGATCTAACTCATCTGATACTCATATATCTATTTTCCAGATTTCAAAATTCAGCTCTGTAAATAACTTTCCTGTTCTTCTTTGTCTTTATTTGCTTATCTTTGTTTTAAACAATCCTTTCATTGTGATTTTCTGAAGAAGCAGAGAAAAATATGATTCAATTAATTTATTTAAATCAATAAAATTACTTAAAGAGTTTTAAATTTCATATTTAATGAACGACTGGTAATATATCTTATGCGTAATAAGTTTTAGTTAAGAAATTTATAACACAGAACCAGGAACATTTAATTTACTATATTTCTGACTTAGGAGAAATGAGAGTTATTAAAAAGTATAGAAAAATTCTATAATTTAGGAAATGAAAGTGAGCATATAAGCTGTGATGTTACCATTAACACTAACTTGTCTTCAGACAGGTTTTTGCATTTTGGGGTTTCATTTTACTGCTCAGTTTAAATTAATAACTGGACTGAAATATATGTCTAGTATAAATGTCTCACTTTTTCTTAACATAAATATATGACATTGATTATTCCATTTTAGTGCAAATGTTATTGACTCACTTCCCAAACATGTAAATTGGCTATATAGACTTCTGTTTAATGGATACTTTTTTATTACATTTTTATTACATATGTGATGATTGAGCTTTGGCATGTTTTTGTCTCCAGCAAGAAGAGAGCATTTAAACAGACTCAATTAGCATATTTTTGCTGTATTAATGAACCCTATTGAAGTTATTATCAGATGTATATGGAAATTATTAGAATTGGACAATTACATTTAAATCATTAACCCTAAATCATTAAACCTGTCATTTTTAAGAAAACTTGAGCCTAAATAGAGATATTAATTACTCCAAGTCATAACAACATGTAGTTAAATAATTCTGCTGATTCCTAAATTGTGTTGCTTCAAACTCTGACAAATTTAGAAGTTTGTCACTATTACTGTAATCATTTTCTTTCCTTTGAGTATTTTTGTTGTGCTTTGTTTTTGCTTGTTTGTTTGTTTTTTATTTTGCTTAGGTTATACATTGCCTTCAAGTAGGGATTAATGATGTTTGTATCGACTTAACTCTTCAATTGGCAATTAGGTTCTCATTAATAGCCACACAACTTAATCATACTTGCAGACACTTTTACCTTTCCATTATTAAGTACTAATACAATGAATTAATTGTTAGTTTCACTTTTTTGTCTTTTAAAAGTCATGACCAAAATGTAGTAAAGGGGAACTTAAAAAGGGACAAAATGTTATCAACAGGAATTTATACATGGTAAGATTGCTGAAGTAATGAGAAATCTTGCTAAAATAATATGGACTGTTCTCTTTAATTCTGTTCCATAATTGTGATTGAAGTTGAGAACTGATATTTTAGAATTTTATCATTTGCAAATTGAATATTTTACAAAATAATTTCTTCAAGACTTAATCCATTCAGAGCATAAAGAGTTTTCTTTAGGCGAAGATATTTTCAATGGTATGATAAAATCCGGTGGAATGGGGAGGGACTCAGTTTTAAGTACATGTGCTTTATGACGTCATGTAATGGAGTGTAGCTCTTCTCTGTAAGTTGTGATACTCAAATGGGAGATTTCTTCCTTGAATATTTTGAAGAATATAGTTAATTCCATGAATTTTATCAGTAGTGGAAATAAATTAATTAGGAATTAATATGCATCAAGTAACTTACTCATATTTGCTAAATGAGTGGAAGTTGGCTAATTTGATTTTGTATGTTAAAGATTTTTAGACACTTAGAAATATTTCACATCAACATTCTTAAAATGTGTACACTATTCACTTTCATTTTCATCATGACTGCAGCTTGATTATGCATTTTATTCTACAAATTTAGAAAAGAAATCTCAAGTTCTATAAAAGAGATGAAAACAAGGATTCTACTTTCTCACTTTTTCTTTTGATATTTGGAAGCTGAAGATTCATTTTAAGTTTATTCACAAAAGAATCATTTTACTAAAATACAAAGATGACAAAAAGCTATAAAATACTTTTACAGTTTAGAATTAAAAATGAATTCCAAAGGTTTATAGGTCTTACTAGCTAATTATGGACTCAAAATTTATAGGATATTATAGAGACAGATGCTTTGTTATTCTGGGTCTCCCTCGGCATATTTGATATAATTTCCACATTTTGTTTAGCACCATCAGATTGTTACTACATGGAGAGGACTGAGTCACCACCGTGCCATCTCATCCTTTTCATGCTGAGTGAATGTCTCATTACAAAGTCTGAAGTCTGTAAGATTCCAGGAAAGAATCATAAGTGAAAGAACATATCATGAGTTAGAGAATTAGTGTAAAAAGTTAAGTGATGGTTATTCTTTGCGATTTTCAAGGCCAAGAGATTTTCTTAATAGAAATTGTTCCAGATTTCATAATTAGGAGGAAAAAAGGAATTTTACATCATCGACATAAAGTCATTCAAACCTACGAAAAACCGTTTAATGATTTAGATGGTTTTGCTGACAGTCAGTAGGACACCTATATGTCACTGAATCAGAATTCCTAGGAATGGGGCCAAGATATTTGTTGTCCAGCAGCTTTGTTAGTATTTCTGATATAGAGAGAGTTGGACAATTAGAGAACTAGATCAAAGTAGAAGCTGGAGAAGGAATTGGACCCTTTGAGCATAATGAGGCATGAAGAAAACATCTCTGTATACTCAATTTTTGAAAATAGTATCTATTGCTTTCATGGATTCTCTGATAAAGGAAAGGATTGAAAACTTTGTTGTCTATATTGTTGACGACTTAAACACAATGTAAGATTATGCACTACTAAAACAGAGCTTTATATCAAATAGTATATATATGAATTAGAAAATACCATCTTTTTCTGAAAGAATAATATACACTAGAATAAATAGAAACATCTAGTTTAATTCATAAATCTGAAAATAGAGTAGAATGAAATAGAATTATAAAGAAGAAAAATGATAAATGCATACAGATATTTATACTTCTTTTATGTATAGAAAAATATCTTAATGTAAGTTGAAACTAACTTTTATTGCAACAACTGATGAATTTCAAACTTCACTTTGTCCTTGGGTCTATCAAGTTGAAGGAACATGGGGCCCCATCATTGCTTCTATGGACAGGAAAATTTATTGTCATGATAGCTGTAAAGCTGGGCTCAGGGAATAACTTCTCTCTTAAAATCTGTCTCCAAGTATGGTAATTTTCTGAAATGTCATTATTATGCATTTGGAAGTTAATAAAAATGTTAGAGCTACTCACAGAAGCAGTAACTCAAGCATACTCCTTATTTGCAGGGTTGTTCATGATTGGTTCTGCTATTAGACTTATCTTTCATTTTTCTTGGTACAAAGTGAGTATGCTGAGTTCTTTTTACTTTGAAGTATTTATCTTTGGTCTAAAATACCTTCATGCCACTCAGATAATAATATTGCAGCTTTGTATTCAGTGAAGGATTAGTGAATTTAAAATATATTTAAATGCAGCTATTTTATGCATGCCTAAAGACAAACACAATAGCTGTGTAAACTCACTTAATGATTGTAAATACCTATGTTAAGAATTATAGTTCCCTCTTGTGGCATTTGGCACAAGGAAGTGTTCTGTATCTTTATTCTGCTTTCTTCCAGTTTCTTTTTCTTTTTTCTTTTTTTGGGGTTCTTGTTCCTGCAGTATTGTCATTCGCTGCAGTTTCATCTCGCTCACTGATAGCACATTGATCATTTGCACATGATTATGTTATTAAGCCTGGCAGATAAGTAGTCCTAAGGAAAACTAAAAGGAAAAGCTACCACCCTAAACTAGTTGACTTGGGCCTGAGCTGCCATGGAAAATGGGCAGTTATTTCGAAAACAGAAATCAGTCACAGCACATTAAGACATGGTCAGGATGCCATAAACTTATTTGGGGTTAAAAAATGGCTGAACTGATATTTTGTAGATGACAGAAAACACCTTATTTTACTGAATTCTGAAGTATATATTTTTTTATCTGTAATTATCATGTAGCACAAAGCAACTAGAATATTGAACAAAGAAGAAGAAAGTCTAAATGAGAAGAATTCAACAAAATAGAAATCACTTCTGTGCATATGAAGAGTATTACTTTTACATAAACACTACAAATGATTAGAGGTAAAAATACTATATAGGCTCAATATTTATCAACAGTATTTTTTATGTATTTAAAACAGACACAAGATCTTAGGATCAGTGCTCCAAACCTACGATCTCATTTGACATTAGTCACCTCCTTAAGGCTAGGTATCTGTTCAGTCACACAGGAGTTAAGAGGATAAACATGCACGTTTGAGGGACACGATTTTCTTTACGGTAGACACTACCGTAAGAATACCCATAAACAATTGGTCCCCAGTTTCTTGAAGAAAACATTCTGGGTGGTAAATCTGACAAAAACCTGGGTGAAGATGTCCATCTCCAGTAATTTACAATAGAAAGTTTTCTAAAGGAAATATTCTAGGACAAGGGAGGTCAGGGACTATAATCAGGAAGAAATCTGTTTATGTTAAATAAAGCTAAGGAGAACTTTCAGGCTATCTTGATCGATCTGTGTGCCAGCATCGCTTTATGTGCTCTCTAGAAGGCCACAAGTCCTTTGCCTTTTCAATCATTGATGGTAAAGTTGGGCATACACTAGTCAAAGATTAGTTGAGCTATGTTGTAGAAAACCTGGAAAGTGATAGGGTTACACAATAAAAGGTTATATTTAGATTAATACTCTCAAATTCTCCTGCTGCTTATTGAGAAAACAGATCAAACATTGGGAGAAAATGTTTAATAAACTTTTTGGGTTGAGCTTTCACTGTACGCAGACCAATTATCCATATAGGTGGGTGAGTACCCTGTTAGCATAGTACCAGTCACTTAGGCGTAAGAGCAGAGATCAGCCCTTTATTATCCATGAGTGAAAAAGGAGTAAGCACAGGTTTGTGTGTCTGCCTGTTGGGATGCCAATGTGATGTCAAGGAAATTCAAAGAGAAAGGGGGGAACGAGCCAGGAAGAAAAGCTGAAGCAGGGAACGTCCTTCTTTGAACTGGCATTGCTAACATCAGCTAGAGGTGCTACTGGGTGACAAAGTTGTCAAAAGTTCTCTCACTGTGTTGAAATTCAACTCCTTACAAAGGGGTGCATCAGTTTACTTACCATTTTATGAATTTTTAATTAACTGGGTGACAAAGCAGAAACTAGGCGTATAGAAGAAACAATTACTTCTGGATGCACAATTTGAAGGGGCACTGAAAATCAAAATTAACTCAAACAGAATCAATATTACCAATTTTCTTTTAGCTTATGGTCTTGTTGCATCAGGCAGGTGGTCTTTGAGGGGCTAGGAGTCTTCAGCTACCTCCTGTCCCACTCCCCGGCCCCCGCACCATTTCCGGTCCCTCACCTTCACTCACAGGAAAAATGGGGAAGTGAGGCAAAGGCTGGCTCAGAGCCAAAGGCCCCCAAGAGAGAGTGGGAAACTCAGATACCGCCCCCACCCCCACCCCGCCAAGGAAAGAGGAAGTTAGAAGTGAAAGCAATGCCAGGCAAAAGTTTATTTATAAGGTCATAAAGGCAAGGAACAGCTTCAGGGCAAGAGGACTCGCTACAAGGCAGGGGGAATTCCACCAAATTTCCCAATAGTCAGAGAGCCACTGTACTCACACTTATAGAGGTAAACTGGTTTCTAAAAATAGCTACTTCACTGATTGGTGTAATCTAGGCCTATCAGAATTTTAGCCCTTGTTTCTGGGTTGGGGAAAAGGTCAGAGGGTTGGGGGGTTACATCAAGTGCATGTTTTGAATTACAAGTTTGATATTTTGTTTCCGACGGGTTTAGGTGTAAGTTCTGGTTTTAGAATTATTACACTAAAATATTGTTTATCTTAATTATCAAGGTTTTTAATGCCCTTTTAGATTATGTTGCCAATGTGGGTGACTCTCCTTAGTCCTTAGTTGCAGAAAAAAAGATCTGTGGCACTTATCTTTGGATTGCAAATACATTTTTACTTGTTCATACATTTTTACTTGTTCGAGTTGATTGGAGTAGGTCTGGAAAGTGTTCTTGAAGTAGAACTTTCCTTGATTCGCACTAATAAATATGAACATTGTCTAGTTAAAGACAATATTATTCAGTCCACACGTAAGATACTGGATGACACCAAAGGACTGTTTAGCTGATAGAGAAGTTTGATGAAAAGAAACATTATTGACAATGTACAGATGACTTGAAGCAGATATTTTCTTGTCACAATTAAAGTATGTTAATGCTCTACCAGACAGAATATCATATTTGCAGGTCCTTTAAACTCATCTAACCATATTTAGTCTTCTAAAAAGGGAATTTACTCAGTCTCTTAGAATTGTGAAGATAAAATTCTATTTGTATAGGTTAAATGGGTATGTGCTAACCTTTTACTTTGTTGGATATTTGACAATATTATTCTTGAAATTTATTTAAAGTTTTTTCTTTTTTAAAATTTCATAACCATGCTATAAAAAGTTAAATATATAGAATTCTGACTTTAAAAACAAAATAATTTATAAAATAGAGAGAGAATTAGAGTGTTCCTATTGATTCAGGAGGAACACTTTATAAGACTATAACAGTTCAAATAAGTATTTTGTAATTATCACTGACCACGAACTAAAGTAGCCCAAATTAATGTATTATATTAGGTTTCACAAAGTTCCTGTAAAGGTTCAGATGATTCATATTTTCAGTATTGCAGGTCATATGGTTACTACTGCAGCTACTCAACCCTGCCACTGTGGTTAGACCAGTCACAGGGAAGAGTCAACAAATGGTGGGGCCTGGTTCCAATAAAACTATTTTCATGAGAAGAGGAATTGGATTGGTATTGTCCTATAGGCTGTGGCTTTCCCGGTCTTGTTTTAGTTACTCCTACAAGTTTCGGGAAAAACTATGAACTAGTTTGTCTTCAGTAGTGGCCTATAAAAGATCTGTGCTATTTATCAAGCTGACTGTTCAAACCACTCTCCAGACAGAAGGGAAGCCTATGACTGATAACCACGGAACAGCTGCTATGTCCATTCCTGATCTTACCTTTCATCATTCTGTATCCAGCAAAATTAATATTAAATATTATTACCAGTAGGCATGATCTCTCTGTTTTGCCAGTATTTGCATGCTTATACATGCTTTTTATTTTTATTTTTATTTTATTTTATTTTATTTAGCTATACAACCCTTTTTCTGGGTGGAGCCGGGGATCGAACTCAGGCCCTTGTGCTTGCAAGGCAAGCACTCTAATCACTGAGCTAAATCCCCAGCCCCTATACATGCTTTTTAAATTAAAAACAAAATTAAAAAAAAATAATCAACATATAAACATATAAAAATTGTACATATTTGTGAAGTACAGAGTGATGTTTCAATACATGTAGATATTGTGGAATGTTTAAATCAGGTAAAACATATCTATTCCTCAAACACTTATCATTTACTTATGGTAAAATCATTCAAAATCCTGTCTTTTAGTTTCCTAAAATACACAGTACGTTGTCATTATCTTCAGTCACCTTTTTGTACAATATCACACTACAAGTTCTTAAATTCTTAAAAAAGTCCTGGACATTTAACATATTATTAAAAGCTATTAATCTTAAGGATGCGTTAACATGAGGTCGGGGTGTTTCCTTGGCAGTAATGAATGCTTCTTAATGGGTCAGGGATCGAACTCAGGCCCTTGTGCTTGCAAGGCAAGCACTCTAATCACTGAGCTAAATCCCCAGCCCCTATACATGCTTTTTAAATTAAAAACAAAATTAAAAAAAAATAATCAACATATAAACATATAAAAATTGTACATATTTGTGAAGTACAGAGTGATGTTTCAATACATGTAGATATTGTGGAATGTTTAAATCAGGTAAAACATATCTATTCCTCAAACACTTATCATTTACTTATGGTAAAATCATTCAAAATCCTGTCTTTTAGTTTCCTAAAATACACAGTACGTTGTCATTATCTTCAGTCACCTTTTTGTACAATATCACACTACAAGTTCTTAAATTCTTAAAAAAGTCCTGGACATTTAACATATTATTAAAAGCTATTAATCTTAAGGATGCGTTAACATGAGGTCGGGGTGTTTCCTTGGCAGTAATGAATGCTTCTTAATGGGTCAGTTAGTCTGCTACAACCACAAAATTGAGTTGGCCTAACACAGAAATTTGACTGACTAGATATTTAGTTGTAGTAAGACAACTTCCCAAAATAAAAATAATTTACTATAGTTGTAGAAGCAGAAGTTAAGTGGCTTCCAAAATTATACTATTTTTAAAATATGGCTGCATGTTTGCACACACGCCAGTCACAACCATCACAACACACAGCGCACACATTCACAGAGACACACCACCGTCCAAACACATGCCCAGCACGTGGCATCCAAAGGACATTCATTACCCAGTGGCCTCTGTCCCAGGGCCCAGATCCTGGGGCCCCAGACAGCCTTGCTCAGTGGGGACGTCTATGGCCCAGCACAGGGCAGAGACACGCAGGCACTCAGGTGGAGGGTGCTGCCTCTGCGGCCGGCTCTGAGTCTGGGGACAGGCGGTCCCCAGCCTCCGGAGAGCTGCCCGGGCCCAGTCGTGGGGAAGGGAAGGTGCAGTGGACTCACCTGCAGGCTGGAAGTCTCTGGGCATGGGGAGTTCTGAGACCGGGCTCACTGTGCAGCTGGATGTCACCGAGGCTGCCCTCGGAGCTGGAGTGACGCAGAGGACAAGATGGCAAAAGAGAGACGATGGTGATGGTCCTTGGCACGTGCAAGGCGCTTTACAGTTTACAAGCTGCTTTTTACTCTCCTTGATTGTTTCTCACACTCACTGACGGCTACTCTGAGATACTGGTGATGGATGGTGCCTCATCTCTGAGACCCAGAAAGGAGAGGGGACTTCAAGATCACAAGGCAAGTTACCAGCAGAGCCGTAACCAGAAGGCCAGCGGGGTCAGGGTCAGGCTTGTCCCTGATTCCCCCGTGATGGTGGGGATGAGCCAAGCCCTCGTCTCCCCACCTGGAAAGCCGAGAAGGAATCCCCAGGGGGGTGTGAAGCAGCAGCTCTTGGCCACAGGCAGGGCCAGGGAGGGGTGTGTGCAGGGTGCCCGCGGGACGCCAGCACTAGCCCAAGGGCAGCCTCTCTCACTGCTTGGCCGCGATCTCTCTCCAGCCGCGCTCCGCGGCTCCGGTTCCTGGATCCTGGTTCCGGGTCTTGGCTCGCGCCTCGTCACTCTGGAGACGCCGAGCGCGGCTTGCGGTTGCCGTGGGAACCTGGCCAGGCCCGGGCGCGGCGCACGACTCCGACTCCGGCCGGGCGGGGAGGGCGGCGCTCGGGTCTCTGAAAGACACCTGTCGCCAGCGGCGAGGGCGGGGGGCGGCGTGGCCCTTGTGTCTTTCTCCCCCCCTTTTAATTAAGGTGTAACTTACAAACAGTAGTACAGCGCGATGGATTTTTTTTGGGGGGTGCTGGGGATTGAACTAGGGGCCTTGCACTTGCGAGGCAAGCACTCTAACCACTGAGCTAAATCCCCAGCCCTTAGTGCTAATTTATGTGAGTAATTAGGCTAGAATTGTTAAAAAATTTACACCCAAAACCTCAAGCCAGCTATGTTTCCTAGAAACCATTTTATTTTGTAATTGAATGGGAGATTAGGTATTTGCCATGTGGCACATCGATATGACTGTACGGAATTAAATTGAATGATTTAACTTTTTAATATTTTGGCATCACCTCATATGAAATCAACTTATCACCAAACCTCTCTTTCATGGTCTGAACCAGGATAAGTCACCTCAAATGCACAACTCAAGGAAACTTGCCTTTGGGGACACTAAGGACAATTGCTTCTTTGAATTTTGTGACTCAGAGGCCTTTCTACATTACTCTAGTCCCAGTTCTCTCACTTTTTTTCATTGATTTCTTCCTGGACAGTATACTTCAGAGAATGACTGTGGCAATTTATGTTTCTAAGGCAATTTTACCTCCTGAAAAGAAATGTTGCAATAAAATCATATAGTATTAACTATGCTTTAGTTAGAATATTTGAGACTTAAATTCTTTAATTTATTTGAAAATTAACTAGCTACAACTATAATATGCAAATGTGAATAATATGTAAAAGACTCCTACATATGTGCTGTAAAATACCATATAAGCTGTTTCTTCAGAAATACTTCACCGTATAAGAATCATGCTGATCTTGCACATTTAATCTTTAGCCGTACTTTTTATTGTGTTCTGTATTTCTCATTTTTGTTAAAATGTCTTTTTATTGTGTTCTGTATTTCTCATTTTTATTAAAATGCTTCTTCAGATAAATTTATATTCTTATTTTATTTTCTGAGTTTTATTTTTCTATTTTCTATATACTGCACACATTGAAAAGAAAAAAAAAGTGGAAGGAACAAACAGTTATCGAGTCTTCTATTGCCCAGGGCCTGTGCTTGGTATTATTCATCCAATAATAGCTCTAAAAACATATCTATTCACTGTGCCTATTTCTAAAATGCCATGCTCTATATTTTTCCTATGAAAATATGTCTTAAGAGGCAGAGCTCATGACTCACTGTAATAAAAGCTTTATTTCTGTCACAAACATTTTTAATAACAAATGTATTTTAATAGTGATTTATATGTGTATGCACTTATATATGTATATATAAACATACATGACTAAAACCTAAATATTCTTGAACAAATCTAAAACTGGTTTAGTTTAGTTTTAGTTCAATAGCCATGTAACTCTTTAACTAACTTTTTTTTTTATTTTGGTATTAGAATTAGACCCATGACCTTCCCACTAAACTACATCCCCAACCTTTTATTTTTATTTTGAGACAAGGTGTCACTGAATTATTAAGTTTCTCAGGCTGGGCTTGAACTTGTGATTCTCTTGCCTCAGTTTCACAAATGTTGGGATTATAGTCATGTACCACCACGTCTGGCTTTCTTAGCTAGATTTTCTAGAATCAGTGGTTTGTAAGAGAGCAGATTTAATACAGGACATTTACAAGTTACAATATTCACCCAGAGCCAAATGTTAGAGGAGCGCCAATGTCTTTCTAGGCACTGGAGACCCAAAAGATCCAATCAAGGGCTGGGAGCCCACGGCACTGTCCCATGTACGTTCATGTCTGCAAGTGAAGACTGAAGAAATTTTTACTGGAACCAGGATATGATCCTCACAACAAAGATGAAGACCAGAACGCCCCTGAAGCAACAGCAGCCAACCTCAACAGCAGCCAACCTCAACAACAGCAATGCCCCGAAATCCTTCCTTGATAAGAACAGCCGAGTTCCTCTTAGAAGAACCAGCCACAGCAGCACCTCTCCTAGGAAACAGTCCGCCAACTAGCTTCTGCTCCCATTCTGTTTTATGTTGTGTCAGCAACAATCCTCAGGCGGATCCTCTACATCCAGCATCACACCAATTCAGTCCAGCTGGATGTTCTGGCTCAAGTTGAGCATATTAAGTCCACCACACTGGCTGAGTCTGTCTTTTTGCTTTTGGCCATAGAACTTGATTACAGTTTTTTCACTTTGTTATTAAGCTTATCGTTTCCTAAGCGAAAGTGCAAAGCATTCAAATAAAACATCTATGCTGCTGTCACAATTGCTAATTTTTACTCAAATAACTGATCCTGTTAGATTCAGAGCAAAAAATACTCCACATAGTCAAATCTTATTCCCCAATGACCTCCACATATATCAAAACTTCTTCCATTTTTTTGTTTTGTTTTGTTTTGGTTTGGTTTGGTTTGGTTTGGTTTTTGTCCCACCTCCTGGCAAAGGACTATGAGGTAAGCACAAGTATCCTAAAGGAAAACCTAGAACAGAGGGTTAAACATCTTCAGTCAAAACAAGCCAAATATTGTAACGTTGTCCTAAAATCACTTTCTATTGTTTAATAATAGAAACTTGTTAATAATAAGTTATTGAGTACTTTTTCTTAAGTAAATTATTTGTTGATTCTTAAAGTGGTTTGAATAAGATGTAATTTGAATCGTTATACGATGTCTTACTCAAGAATTTTTTGCCCATTCCAATTCAATTGCATAGTCCCAGATTGTGAATTTTTTCATTTAATTGCAGGTGGCCATGGTCCTACATTTGTTACTCCACTGTGCTTTCTAAGGCTCTGAAAACCTTTGCTCTTGATGCTATGTATGGGCCCTATAGAAGGGTCGGGAAGCTAAAACTGAATACTGCTGAGAAAATTCAGTAAAACTGATAAAACATGATGAGTAGAATAAATTTGTACAGTGAACTTGAATCACAAATTAATAAGTAATCTTTGGATAAAGTACAGCAAATAATAGAGATCTTTTTTCTTTTAATTTGTGGGCTAGATATAAGAGGAAAACTGGATTTCGTGCATTGTGCCTGAGACATTAGCTAAGAATGGAGAAAAATGGGAAATGAGATATGACACAGAAGACCAAATGGTATGCTGCAAAGGTAATAATTAACATATTCCTGCTTTTGGAGATAATAGGAAGCAAGACATCTTGGATTATATAGAAGGGAAGAGCATAAAATTTATAAAAGACAAATTAACTGAAGATATTCATGTTATGTGTAAATCTGTGGTAGCAGTAGTGCTGGTTCAAGAAATTATAAATTATAGTAAGGGAAAAACACAATATAATTGTTTCTTTTCCCCAAAATGGCATGTTTTCTCATTTGAAAATTAGAACACAAATCACTGTTTGCTACCACATTAAAATTAAGAACAAAACTGAACTAACTCCTGGTTTTGACTTTTACCCTGGAGAATAAACTTTAACTATTAGGTCAGTTCATTGCATGGTGAAAGTATTTTTATTGTGAAGTTTGCTGGGCCATAATAAATTCCCACCTCAATATTTGCCTTCTTTTTACAAAGAAGCTTTATTCTATGAGATTGTGTGTCGGCGTAAACATTTAAAGTATTTGTCTACCTTAGGGGGAAAAAGTAGCCTTTTAGATTTGGATCACATTTCAGTACATAGGCTGAAGAGAATATGTACATGTGTCTCACACAGTATCAAGAGTTTCTGTTTCTATTTCTTCCCCTCTGCCTTTCACACTTTTAAAGTAGTATTTGAAAGTCTTCAAATCTATTTGAAACATTTTAGTTCTGACAAGTTCATTACAAATTCATAAGGGTTAATGTTACTTAAAAGTAATGCTTCATTCACAATTGAAAAATTGCTTCTTCTTTTCTCTATAACCAACAATGTTCAATTTTACCCAATACTGGATAATAGATTCACAGCCTTGCATTCAGAATTATCAGGATCAAAACAACTAAAATAGCTTGCTTAGTGATGCTGCTTACAGGACAGACACTCTAAGTGTTGTGACAAATTTGCATATATTACACCGTCTGTGTGCATTTTGTATGGTATTCTAATATACAGAGCGACAATAGACTAGAATACAATAAATACACATTTTTTTAAATTGAGCATTAGGAATGGTTGAAAAAAACTTGATACAAGGAATAATTTTAAAAACCCGCAAAAGGAAAAACAAATACCATTGTCATTAGGGAAACCCTCCCCTAAGTATTTGGATTTTGAATTATTGGAAGAAAATGGTTAAAAACAAAGAAAGTCAGTATTTTAACAAATTACTTCATAAGGGAATTGTCCCAGACCAACTAGAATTGCATTAATCTATTAGGCTCACTATTTTCTACCTCACATTAGTGGGTTTTATTTTCCCTTTTTTCAGTCAGTTCTTCTTGAGTCCCTGGCAGCTGAATTCCCAAAGGACATTTCACATGTGCTTGTCGTATAACCCTCGGCTCCAGTCAAGTGAGGATGAAAGTCTTCCTGAGATCCTGACTGTGCAGCGTTTCTCTCACTTTACTTGGCACAGTTCTCTGTCACAGGGATGCTGGCTCCCTCCTCACTCAGTGCTGTAAATCCACCGCGCACCGCAAGGTCAGCGGAGTATGAGATGCAGGGGCCTGCCAGAGGTGCTGACAGCTCCATCTTTTCTAAGGGAAAAGTAATGCTGGATCCCGAAACGCAGTTGCAATCCTGGACCAAGTGTCAATGTGCTTTCATCTTGAAGTATATGTTTCTATAATTCCTAAATCTATTTCCAGAGATGACTGTGGTGTACCTTCTTAAAGATTTTGGAATTATCTGTAAGAGAAGGAGAGATAACTGAAGTGAATCTGAGTGACAGGAAGAAAAGAAGTCCAGAAAGACATACAGAATTTTATGTATTTTTAAAGTATCCAATAGTTACATTAGAACTCATATTTCTGGCTGGGGATTTAGTAATGGCTTGCAAGCACGAAGTCTTGAGGTTGATCCCCAGCACAAAAAAACAAAACAAAACAAATCAAAACCCCTCACATTTCTTTAGCCCAAAATGGAAGGTTTGTTTTAAGAATGATTTCTTGTTACAATTTAGAATACTTTTTAACTCTCTTCATTCTGGTTAATTTCATTTAAATATTTCATTGCTTATATATAAAATAATATTAAAGTGGAGAAAATGAAAATTTTGAAATGTCTTCTGGGCAAAAATGTTGTAGTAATGCAAGGTCTAAGAATCTCCTTTTCCAAAAACCATCAAAATAATGATAAAATTTACATTCTAGAAATAATCACGAACATTTCTCAGCAGCAACAAAAGAAGACAATGCTACTTCAAAAACAGGTGGGCAACAAAGAGACAAAAGATTCTATCATAACTCATTTTGCTTTTTAAAATTTTCTATATTTTACTTTGATTTCTGTCAATAGAACATGCGAGAGAATATTGAAGTAAAAGAAGTAGAAGACACATAAAAAGAGTATGGTGTAATCTACTGTAAGAAAATATGGGCAATAAAATCAGAAAAAAAATAGGAGCACTTATTTACTTCAAAAAAACAAAAAACTCAATGATACTTTCCCATTGTACTATATCCCTTAATATACAGAAGCTATATTATTCCTATTTTAATTATTAGTGGTACTGTATATGTTTGCAATGCATAATTACATTCACCTTTTGAACTGGTACACATACGTATCACATCTTGAAGATTTTAACTCCTTTTTCATGAAGTTGCTTTTAACACCAAAGTGGGGATGAAGAGTGGGAGTAGCATTACAAAATTGTAAAACGTAGCAAGTGACTAAAGATACTGAATAGGAAGTCAGGGAATTTGGAAAGAGGAAACCCATAAAAGAACAAATCTTTAACCATTACCACTGGACCTCAGGCACGGCAGGCTTATTGGGCATACCATATGTGCCCAGCATGCCACATTTATGAGGATGCCATGCTTGGCTTAATAGTCTGCAGTCATAGTCCTGAAATTCTTAACAGTTTTTTTTTTATGAGGATGCCATGCTTGGCTTAATAGTCTGCAGTCATAGTCTTGAAATTCTTAACAGTTTTTTGTTGTTGTTGTTTTTAGTAAAGGGTTCTGTATTTTCATTTTTCACTGGATATCACTACTTATTCAGGTGGTCCTGAACGCTGAGGAAAAAATGACATCTGGTCTCACTAGGTTGGAAGAAATAATTCTAAAAGCGGCATGAGTCCCTGTGTAGCATATGTGGGAATTATCTGGGGAGCTTTTTAAAACTGAAATTCTCAGGCCACATTCCAGACCAATTCAGTAAGTCTTGGCAGAGGTAGGAGGAATGGTGTGTGGGTGGGTACGGTGTAACAAGCCGTTGGTATTTTTCACAGTTCCCCAGGTGATTACAATGTGGAACCAAGAATAACAAGCACTGAAGGGAAACAGAATGGGAACACACATGTGGAGTTAGAATGGACAAGTACATTGTGATCTAAGTGAAGAGCACAAACTCATCTTTGTTTTACTATTATCTTCTTTTTTTATTGTTTGACTTGAAGATTGTTGATGGTGGAAAAGTCAGGAGAAGGTCTTAACCAACTGGGATGATTGTTTTGTACAAGAGATTTGTCTTCAGAAGTCTGCTCTGGATTGGAACCATCTTACACTCCATCGACAGTGTGTAAAAAGAACCCTGGCACAGAATATTTAAAATCCGAGTCAAACGAATAGAACCTGTATCAACAGCTGAGATCTGTTGGAAACACCAGCTATCAAACTTCATCTCATAGAGAAATAGATTCCCAGTGAGTTGTCAACTGGCCTGATATATATTAAATTTCTAAAAGTAGAGGTGGAAATAGAAACAGGTATTTCTCATTTAAATATGTGAGCTTATACACTGAAAAATAAATTTGTCAATTTTATTAAATAAATACATTTATTGCTACCTTAAAGCTGGGCTGAGGAAGAAAGTAAGCAGTCCCAGTCAAATAGGAGAGATTTAGTGGCAGATTTCCAACATTTCAGAGAAACTGGAACTACTACAAGAGTAGAAGTGGGTGGTGGTGTTCTTAAAGACTGTGAGTCACCAAGGAAATGGGGGCTTTCCTCCTATTTGGGGAAAGAAAAGCTTTTTCCTCACAGAATTTTAGCAGATGCTAACGTAAGAGTATGAACTGACATATACTTTCTTCCTTTAAATTTCTAGAGAAGGTGATTACCCTGCCAACTCTTGCAGGGAGGTCAGCTGAGTTTAGTTATGACTTTTATTGCATGTGATCAGGCCTTCTGGTATTGTGTGTTTCTAGCCTTGCTCTCTCATTAAGCCTCATTGAACTCATCAGACTTTATTAAACTAAATAAGTTAAATTCTTTCATTTCACAGTATCGATTCCTAAACTCAATAGCAGAAATATTGTCAAGTTGCCTCAATCAGTTTACATCCTCTAGTTACTTTGAATCAATACACTAACCAGAGAAATTCCTGCTTGAAAATAGCATTGAGACTTTTGTTCTTGCAAATATGGTAAGAAAGTGTACATCTACTTATTTCATTACACAGTCCCTATCACATACAGGTTGCAGAATGCCCAAGGGTGTGGATGGGTTTGTTAAAAAATATAAACATTGCGTAAATACGAAGGGTGACAAATACAAGATGTTTGAGTAATAATGCATGTAACAACAACAACAAAAAAGCATTCAAGGGTCTATTATAACAGAAGAGTTTATATGTGAGTGAGGGTGGGGGGACAGGTTTCTAGTGGCACCCTGTTCTTATATCACTGCCTTTTGTGAATTTGTTCCACAATATTTGTTTTCTCCCAGTAGAAAATTACACAATATGGCTCAGAGCTGGCCAGGGGTAGTGAGGTAACATCAAGATCATTTAGGACAACACGGCAGAGGTAGGAAGTGAACAGCACAATAGCAAATGGACAGTAATTACCCCATGGAAACAAAGTGATGGCTCTCTCTACCTATTCCTACTTCACAAATTCACATAATTAGGCTAATGAGCCATATTCCCTGAGAAAAAAGTAAGCTCAGAGAAATTATAAAAAATGTTTTAGAATAACTATTATATGAGAAAAATAATAGAGTAAAATGAACAAACTTTAGCGGCACAAGAAGCTTTATAGGACCAGACAGAAATACTGGATGATAAGTGGGCACATGAATCAATAAATATAAGACAATAAGTGTGAGTCTGATAAATGTATCAACAATGTTATTTCATTTTTCTCCTGTAATGAGTCAAGCTGATTTTAAGTTCGTATGAAAAAATAACCCTTTGGATCTTAAAAATTAAGAACAATGAGGGAATGTCAGTTTTTCTAGATGTCAAAAAACCTTACTTATTGAAACTTTATATTTTTTAAATATTTTGAGATAGAAACAAATTGAAAATAAAATGGAAAACCTTGAAATTAAAATACACAAATTAATTTAAGGAGGTACTCCAGTTTGCAGAATAGTAATGATTTTTTAAAAGATTTTATTAAAATATTGAGTAACAATTTATTTTATCTAGTAGTATCAAATTTGAAACATAAAATGTTGTTTTAGTTACTTTTCTCTCATTGGGACAGAATACTCGACACCCAAAGTTAGGGGAAGAAAGGTTTATTAG
>QZML01001651.1:2325022-2341564 GCA_016801275.1 Hystrix brachyura | reverse complement strand
TTGGTAGAAATATATTACCTGGCTGTAAAGTTTCAATAGTACATATTTAAATATGTAATAAACATTCTGTCTTCATTATTTAGATGGAAGGAAGCAGAGACGGATGTAATCGTGACTGTGTTTAATGCTGAAGTTAGTCTGAATTGGCTGGGTATGGGAATTTGATGCATTGTGTATGGGGATTCCATGCATTGCGTGGTGGGGTAATAGTGAATTTTATTTTTGTTTTTTACTGAAGTCCTTCAACAGCAAGATTTTGGTAAGCTGGGAAACCTGTGCCTGTAAGACAGAAAATCAACCTGCTTATTTTGAAATTCATTATACATCAGTAATAATTTTTAAAAGGTCATTTACTTACATATTTCTAAGTGTGTATGCTATAAATAATACAGATGTATCTCTATGTGGACATAGTTTAATAGCAAGCATATATTTTGTTTTTAATAACAAATTTTAAGTCAATAGTGATCAATTTCAGTAAGAAGAAACATCAAAAGGAAGATGACTTAATTAGGCCAAATGAGAATGAGATTATCCAGCTCTAATGAGGTGTACTGGCCTTATGCACCAGAAGTCACGGTAGGCTAAAGATGGAGACAATGGCCAAACTGCTCAAGCTCATGAAATGCCGCCCCCTGGGGGACACAGGAAGACACTGCTTTTATTAATAAGGGAAAATAAGGACTGGTAAAATTCTAGAAAAAAATATAAAACCCTATGGAAACAATAAATTTCCACGCATTTGTAAGTTTAGCAGGTATATTTCTATTTAAATTTGAAATAACTAGACATATCAGAAAGGAAAGAAAAACATCAAAGTATTCCATGCCGTATTTAGATATCTTTATATTTGAATATAAACAAAATGATCAGAGGTGTGGTAAAAGTAAGTGTATTGTATTACAAATGCTGGTCCGTATGCTTTTCTTTTTTGAAACAAGTGTCTTCTATGATGCCTATTAGCCTTGGACATAAGGTAATCTGCTTCAGCCTATTAAGGAGCATGCTACTTGGTCCATGCTCTTATACATGAAGTTCTCTACCATTGTCTTAATAGAGCTTCCATTCTAAGACTTGTATATAATAAAAATCAGATTCCTGCATCTTTGAACCATAGTGGACTAGTGTGAATCTAAAGAAATATGCAAAACATAATTATTTGTTAAATACGAAAATTTCCACTTACCCCTTAACATTTCAAAAACAAACATTGCGTACACTAATATCATATAAGCTCTAATTTATTAGCAAGTAATTCCCTGAAAAGGTAGTACAGAAATCGAATAAAGTAAATAGATAGATGGTGCTAAGAGTAATACATTTAAGTAGACTGCTGATCACTAAAGACTTGGATCATTACATTTATTTTTATTAATAATAAAACAGTAACTCCAAGGCAGAGTTTAAATAACAGATGAAGAAGTAGTAGAAGGATGAAGAAGCACTGAGTTACAAACCATGAAACATCATTTCTTCCCTCCACACCTCATAATTATGAGGCAACTCTGTAGTGAACTGTCCAATTGGTGAGGTAATGCCATTAATTCGGTATCTGACATTTAGTGTTTACTCAGAAATTCTTTAAATTATAGGAAAATATATAGTAACATCTCTGCCAGAACTAAGGGGGCCAATTTTGGAAGTTTTCTTGTATTTATTGGCCAGTCTTTTAAGCAAATCTACCTTTTACAATTTGCCATTTATTAACAATAAGAGCCCATTCTTCTTCCAGAGGGCTACATTTCCTATTTGTACCTTGTAGGAATAAATGAAGGTGTTCGACAATCCCTATACAGTGATTCAATGGGCAGCAAATCCTGTTCTTCAGTAAATAGCTCCACAAGAGGAGTTCATAACAGCAATCAGCCTATATTCAACTCACATGTGCATACACATGTTGAGTAGATTCAAAATCTTGTTTTATATCCTTGTACCCATAATTTATCAGAATCAGTAGAAATGAGAGCTTAGAGTCTGTGTTTCAGAAGGGTGGAGGAGAAAGTCCTTAAAAAATTAATTGCCCTTAAAATTAGGTGGAAGTATTTGAATGGATTAGGCTGGCGAATACTCCATCTTATTACTGAGTTTCTAGTTCTATTTTTTTTTTCATTGTAAGAGTGTGAAGGTTATTTATTTGATGTTTGAATGGATAGAGAAAGCCCAGATACTGCTTTGGGGAGAAATTGCTTTGGGAAAGTAAGAACCTTGGTCCTCAGAGCACGTAGTTGGCTGGAAAAGAACTGGGATTCCGGAAACTTGTCGACCCCAAGGAGGGTTAACTGGGAGAAATCCCAGCAGTTTTCCAGAGCCAGGAACAGGTTAAGTATAAAGAAGAATGTAGGTCACCAAAGACATCATAAAGGTCTTAAGAGGTTTAGAACTTCTAGAAAGTTACATTTTGCAATAAAACATAGAACTCAGATAGAGATTTTGTGACTATAGTTTCTTCAGTAAAAATGGATAACTTTTGTTATTTTCTGTCCGTGCCACTCTGGTTAGTCAGTTATTTATTTATTTATGTTTTTTTTTCTGTTTTAAATACTCAAAGTGAAATTAATGCAATGTTTTTAAAACAATACCTAATAATATCAGATGTTCTTTAAAGAATACTGTTATTACTACAAAGGAAAGGGAACAAAAGAATAAGCTCAAGCAGATAGTTGGTGGTAAAGGTATTAAATAATGGATAGAATGTGCTTTCTTCAAGCAGCACATATACTAAATAATGGACAGATTAACACTACAGTAATTTAGATTCAGTCCAAAGAATTTGTTAATAATTATTAACAAATGCAATCTTGGATAGATTCACATGTTCTAGTTTGACATCAGTTTTGGCTTGTTTTTGAGTCATCTAAACATAAAGATATGTGTCCACGTCTCCAGATTTTGTGAAATGATGAAACAAAATGAGAGGTAGAGGCAGATGGAAATGTCTGAAATTCAATACAGGAGCAAGACCACGATGAGACATATACACTTGAATATTGATACTGAAGGACAGTACAATCTTTACACATTAGTTTTCCTGCACACAGTGCTTTGGTGATGATTCCTACGGTTACGCCAATGGTTAGAGAGGCAGGAGGGGCTGTTGGTAAGAAGTTAAAAATTAAAGCAGATTTTATCAACAAGAGCTGATTCAAACACAAAGTTAAAGGCCACTGGCATATTCCAAATACCAAGAAGGCAAATTCCAAGCCAGGAACCTTGAATTAATTCCACAGGCTGGATTTTGTTAGCATTCATGATGGTCCTGAAAGTTTACTTTCAGTAAGCAGATTCATTCATTTATATCTGTATTTGCCAAATTACCATCTCACTAAACTTTTAATCTGTGTTTGAAATTCTCATGTTTCTTATTCTTTTGTTTGTTTGGATATAGAAAAATATGTTTCATTTCAAACTGTCAGTTACACACACAAGACTGTTGCAGCCACACTGAAGTGACTCCGTAATTGATGATTATAACTAAGAGATCAAATTATCTCTCATTCTAGATTCTGTTCTTCCTTACGTGGGATGAAATTTTGGCCATTCATCAAAAAGTGACATTATGTGTGATCCGATCAATCTGTTTTTCGAAGCTTCTCTTAATTAGTAAATACTTTTAGATGAATAATGCAGAGATTATTTCTTTTATGCATTTACCATATACATTTACTCAACTATTCACATACTTATTCATTATATGTTATAATATACACATTATAGATCATACATAATGACAGGTATATTCCAGGTATATTGATTTGTGTAAAAGTTGTGGATTGGCTGTTGATTACCATGGTGATCCTAAAAGACTAGATAATCCTATTCAAATATCAATTATTCAGGCTTTCTCTGGAGCTTTGGAGCTCTCGTTTTTTTTTTTTTTCTCTTTTGGGGATGTTGGGGATTGAACTCAAGGCCTCAAGCTTGCTAGGCAAGTGCTCTACCACTGAGCTAAATCTCCAACCCCAATATGTGATCAATTTTTAAGAATATCATGAAAAATATTGTAAAGCATGTATAATTTCCATTTTATTGTCTTTTGTAATCTCAGTGTTTGTGCACTGACCCCCAAATTCTTATGTTGAAATCCTAACCTCCAGGTAATGATGTTAGGAGAGCTATCAGGTCATAAGGCAGAACCAACATTAAAGGGATTAGTACAATCAGTAATGTGTATTAAAAAACTACAGATTTACCTTTGTGTGTGTGTGTGTGTGTGTGTGTATGTTCATTTCTCTAGGATTAATGAGTTAATTACCTATTCCAATTAATGATTTAGTGGCACCCCAGAGTTGAGCTTCAGTTTTGGTGTTTAAATGCAGTCTATAATTCATCATCTGACTGCTTTTTACCTCTGGAATCCTAAAGAAGCAAATGTATACATCATCTTCATTTGTGGGAATTTTGTGTTTGGTCAACTCCCACATGATTACTTAAGACAAATCCCTTTTAATCAATGAACTATGTGAAAGGTATTCCACTTGAATTTGTAATGAATATTTGAACCAATTTAAAAATATTTGTTCATATTATAGATAAAACTTGCATTGAGTAATCTCTATATATTCAAATTCTCTCCTCAGTTGATATATAAATGCATATTTATGTATAAAATTAGGTATTAATTAGTTAATAGTAATTGTGAAAATTTTTTATGGTTAAACCACACTGAAATTTCAAATACCTCAAAAATAGAGAAACACAATGCTAAAATTGTTGAATATCATATTAATTATGTATCCCAGTAAGAAAAATATCCTGAGTCCCTGAATTCCTTTAACTTTTTACTATGAATACAAGGCAATATATTTATGGTTATTTTATAGGAGATTATGTTTAATATTTTGATATTTCTGAGGTCAAATTAGCTCTTAAAATAATTAGTACAGATTTTCCTGTAAGCTCTAATATTTCAAGTAAAAAATCTGTTACAAACTATTCACATAAGAATTTAAATTTTGTACACATTCATCAATTGAAATCTACAGTATCAATCACTCATGTACAAAAATGATGGGTAATATGAAGAAAAAGTTATGAGAAAATAAGTTTACCAAAATAAATTATTAGTTACTTAAAATTATGAACAGGCCATAAAGTGGTAGAGAAGATATTTCTTGATAATTTTGAGGTTCCAAAAGCTCCACATTTCAAGAAAACCGATTACGTGGTATTTTGGAGCTCAGCAATAACTCCAGTAGTTGAGGAAGAAGTTTTGAGGCTCTTCTGAGCTATGAGCCCTGGTGGACTTCCTGTCAGCATTTCCTCTGACTTCTGCGCCCCACCGGCTCAGTCCGGCTCAGCAATACCACTAATGTCTTACCCTTTGCTTTCTTTGTCAGATGTATAGACCGAAGAAACCATCAGAATTCTATTTGAAGTCTTACAGCTTCTATTTCACTCGCCTCTAATACTGTGTCTAACAGCAAAATTGTGGTGAATGTGATTGGAGAACTATTCAGAGAAAAGAAAGTTAGTGAGGAATTTGTTCCTGCGAGTGTCAGCAGCAATGGAAGAAGCACTCTGGAAATCACAACTTAGGAAGCCTAACTATCCCCTGCCCTGTAATTACCTGCGCTCTTTCCACCGTACAGGGCTAAGGGCTAAAACTCTGGGATCCGCTGGCTGGGTGCGCCTCTGCACTGCTGGTGGTGTTGGCTTTGGGGATGCTCCGGAACTAGCGGGGAGGTCACCTAACAGGACTCAAACAGAAAGCACTAGCTGTTAGCAAGCGCGTTTCCTGAAGGACTATAAACAGGCCACATTTGCAATAACAGCATACGTGGGGGAGTTCCAGGCAGCAGCACCGGAGGTGGTGACTGTCAGCAAGGAAAGGACACTCTCTGAGCGGAGGGCCGACGCAGCCAGAAACGGGAGCTGCGGTGAGGAGTTGCAGGCTTGGGGTCCCTTTGTTTTCCTAGGATTGGGGGAGCCACTGCGGTGAAACTAATGAGGGAAGTTACACGGAATTAGAACGAGCTTGGGGATCAAAGCCTGTTAAGGGAGGTCAAAGTCTTGATATAGCTAAATAAGGCCCACTTTGGTCCACAGGGTCACCACAGTCTACCTTGCTCTTGTGTTTCAAAGTCCGACTGGGCGATCAAAAGGCGGAAGACTGAACAGGGCAAGGGAACAGGACGCGCTGTCTCAGGAAAGCGAGAGATGGCGAACTCGGAGCATCTAGACCACAGCAGGCGGCCAGGATGTCCTCTGGGGCCCTGCTGCTGTTTCCCAGATCCGACTCATTTCTAACCAGTTCATCGTGCCCATGAGGCCGTTGGTTCTAGGACCCTTGGCAGAGTATCAAAATCCATGAAAACTCCAGTCCCTATATACGATAGGATAATATAAAACCTGCACGTCTTCTTATGTACAGTACTTTAAATCATCTCTAAATTGCTTAATACAACCTATATAATGTACACACTAAGAAAATTGTAGTTTTACCATATTGTTTAGGGAATAATAACAAGGAAAACGTCTGTATGTGTTCATCCCTGATACAGTTTTCTAAGAAGTGTTTTGGATGCCTGTTTGGTTGAATCCATGTATGCACTAATCATGGATAAGAGGGTTCAATTTTATTTACAGAGGAATCATAGTGTGATGTAGTCTATCAGAATTACTGAGTGTAGCAAGAATAATAGTGGGCTTATTCTATCATTTTTCCTTGACTAATTTTGAAGTTCCTTGCCAAATATACCCACAAGTTATTAAAAAATGACAAAACAGTGACTAAGAAAAGTGTAAATGGATTCAGTGACCACAGTGTTCTTCAAGGCATAAAACGGTATCATACTAAAGGGAAAGACTTTGAAAACCATAAAGTCTTAAAACTTGCAAATATTTTAGTAGTTAAGAAGGGAAGTTCTTGATATTTACTCAAATAGTGTGTTTTCCAGAAACTCTTGAATAAATATGTGAAGTACTATGCTTCAATTATAAAAGCAATGCTTGTGACCCAAGATAAACCTCCTTGCCATCGTCATTTTCCTATTTGAACATGTTGAAATTAGTACGTGTGTGGCAAAAGAAGAACTGAAAACTTTCAGAGGTGGGTGTGTTTATTTTGAAAATGAGCTACATTGCTTCATTGCCACTTTTGGAGATTCAACGCAAAGGGTACATTTTTTCTTCAGGTAAGTATGTAAAGAAATTAGAATATATACAAAAATAGAAGAAAATGATAAAAATCTTAGGATGAAAATATCACTCTGCCTTGAAATAGTCAAATATATAATCTTTTAGCTTTGCGTAATTCACTTTGTAATTTGGAAATCGAGTCATCATGATCGTCCTCCTCATCATCATCTGCAAGTCTTTATGTCCAGGAGTTGGAGAGCGGAGGAGATCTTCGCCCATGTTAGTGAGGAACATAAGCATGACTGTTCTTTCCTGTGTCACATTCAGCAGCCACAGTAATTAACTTGGGGAAGTGTAGCACAGCAGTGCCCTACAAGCGGCACAACAAAAGTCTACACTTGCACCTCCAAACTCATCTTCCTGTGCAGAAAGTTCAAATGTTTTCAAAAAATATATCTACCAGACTCTTTGGGAGTAAAATTGCTGCAATAATCAATTAAATTTTAGATTTACTTTTGCATCCCACCAATTCATTGTTGACATAATATTTGGAAAGCTAATTTCCTGTGTAAAACATTTAAATGAAAAAAATGTGTTTGCCAAAGTTTTGGAAATAAAAGTGCTACAAAGATAAATTGAATTTTGGATTTAATTTGCACCCAAACATTCATTGTTGAATAACGGCAATGGTGACTTTTTGACTTGGAGCTAAAACATTTAGAATTTTAATAGACTGTGTGTGTCGTCAGCACTATTCTACTTTGACAAGAGACGTTAGAGGAACACCTGCACTCTTTTTGTTTTAAAGTACAATATCTCTCACCTATTAGTATTTAAAATCTATATAATTTTGATTAGCAGCTTCTTATTGGAAAATTAAAACCAACCCAAACATGAGAATATTTACGAAACCATAGATCCTTCAGTGATTAGTGGAAAATTATGATGATGTCCCCAGGGGCCACAAAGACGTGACTGTCCTCTCAGATCATACACCAAAGCTGAAGTATGTACTAGTTTCCAGCTACTTTCGAAGGTACCAAAGTTTGTAAAAATTTGTATAATTGTCAAACCATTTACTTTAAAATTATGAAGTCCTTCCAGATGACCTTGAAACGTATCTTGAATTGCTTTCACCAAAATAATTGTTCATGAATAATACTGAGAAAAATTAGAGCTGAATTTGTATTACATCTTATCTTTATTACTAATATTCAATAAGAAAAATTATAAAAAGTATTAATAATTAACATGACAGATCTACTCTAATTAAAAGTGTCTATGTTCAGTATTGGGTTTCAATTTGCCTTTAGCTTGGGATGGTTAAAGAACAAAATATCAACAGAATTAAACTTACTGGAGGGTTTTTTATTCAAAAAATTACAACAATAAATTGAATTTAGAAATCTAGATATGTGCAAATAATGGCTGTTCTGGGTAAGTAAAACTCCAAATAAAAATATATGTATCAGTTGGAAAAATTATTCTAATAAAATTACCAAACATTTTATTGGAAAATTGGACTGTCACATACTTATTTCTTATTCTAAATGAACCTGTTATACGTTTTTTGTAACCTGTCTTCATCTGTTTAGATAACATTTACTCCCCTACCATGTGTTTTTTGTAGTATCTTTTGGGAACTTAGTGGTTATACACACATATTCACACCCAAGTGGGGGTTCAGAGAGAATCATTTAGAAAGAAAGTCATCCTATTCAGGGATATTTTCATTATTAGTAGAAGTAGATGCACGATTTCAACTAAAATAAAGTAGTAAAAATTAAGGAGAAAGAGCTAAAATTTACTTTATGCTTAGGGTCAGGATATTGTTTTCCATTCATTTTTTTTTTTGCATTTTTAACAATACAGCTTAGAAGATATATGAAACCATATGTAAACCATTCTAAATGAGAGGAGACATTAGAAAATGGAAAAGTATCCCTTGCTCTTGCATCAGCAGCATGAACACTGGCCATATTTCCAAAAGTAATCTATAGATGAGATGCAATCACTATTAAAATACCAAAAATATACTTCACAAAACTAGGAAAGGCAATTCTGAACTTCATTTGGAATCAGAAAAGGCCCAGAATAGCCATGACAACCCACAACGAAGAGAGCAACACTGGAGGTACCACTGGTCCAGACCTCAAGCTGTACTACAAGGCCGTACTTCACTAAAAAGAGCAACATGTTACCCGCCCCCAGACCGAAATGTAGGCCATTGGAATAGATGGAATACACAGAAACAAACCCAAGCATAGACAGCCATGCTATTTTTGACAAAGAGAAAAAAGACAGGCTCGAAATAGTCTCTTTAATGGCACCGTGGAAATCGGATATACAGAAGCAGAGAAACATTGAAATTACATGAAATCTTTTGACGCTCTAGGCAGAGGGAAATACTTCCTTAACAGGACTCCCAAAGCAAGACATATCAAAAAAAAAATCAACAAAAAGTTCTACAACAAATTAAAGACTTTCTGCATGCCAAGAGAAACAACAGCTTGAAGCCACAACCCACTGAATGGGAGGAAATATTTGCTAGCTAATCTTCCGATAGAGGATTAATATCTACAATACATAAACAAATAAAAAAGTAAACCCTATAATAGAGTGAACCAATACAAAAATGGAAAAATGAACTGAACAGACATTTCTCAAAAGAAGTTCAAGCAATCAAAAAGTATATGAAAAACTGTTCAACATCTCTAGCTATCAAAGGATTTCAAATCAAAACTATGTTGATATTTCATCTTGCTGTCAGTCAGAATAGCTATCATCAAGAATACAAAGAACAACAAATACTGGTGAGGGTGAGTGGAAAAAGGAACCATCCTATATTGTCAATGGGAATGAAAAGAACTACAACCACTATGGAAATTTCCCAAAAGATTGTACAACAAATATCATTTGACTCAGGTATACCACTGTTCGGCATATTACCAAAAGAACTAAGGAAAGAATATTATTGCAATGCATGTGTGTCCATGTTTATAGTAGCCCAAGTCATAGATAGCTAAGCCATGGTAATAGCCTAGATGTCTGTCAACAGTTGAGTGTATAAGAAAATGGAATATTATCCATAAAGAAGAAGAGAAAAAATGGATAGAACTAGAAATCATCATGATAAGTGAAATTAGCCAAACTGACAAAGTTAAATATTCCATGTTTTCTCTAATATGAGAAATTTAAATAATATATAAATAACTAAATAAGTAAAATACAGGAAGGATGATAAGTAACCAGGTGATAGACTCTGGAGATAGGGAAGAGTGGAAGAGGAATGGATGAAGATAAAGAGAGGGGTATTGTGTTTAGAATCAAGATATGTTAAATGCATGTATCAAATTATTGCAACAAACCTCACCATTATGTAATTAACATACACTAATATAATTTAAAAATATTATTCGTCGCAATAAAATTTTAATACATTGTCATATTTTGTCTTTTACAATTAAAAACTTTCAATTCTCAAAGTAAATACGAACCTCTATATCTAATTTACTCTTATTTGAGATTGACATCACTATTTAACCTGTTGCTCAGATGAAAAATAATTACTGAGCCTTCTTTGATTCCTTAATTTGCATCTCCAAATCTGACATTTTCTCTGTATTCTAAAGTATTTCTGGCTAATTGAAATTTATGCAATGTTGCACCTGTTCTCTATCAGTCTGGTTCTATGGGATGCTCAGTTCTTATTAATGGGG
The DNA here is from genome assembly GCA_016801275.1 of Hystrix brachyura. Lineage (NCBI taxonomy): Eukaryota > Metazoa > Chordata > Mammalia > Rodentia > Hystricidae > Hystrix > Hystrix brachyura. The sequence goes on along the minus strand of QZML01001651.1, from coordinate 2,330,768 downwards.
AACAGAATTTAATGTTGTTTAATTAAAATTAAATTGGAAGCCACACTGTGGTTAGTGGTGACAACAATGGAAAGTGTAGTACTACATATATGTGCATATAACCAAGTAATAAATATATGCCTTCTCTTGGAGCGTCTAGAAGAAACTCAAATTTAATATCTCCTGGACTCAAGGCTCTTTTTCTTTTTTCCAAGTCCATTCACAAAATGAGTTCCTCTCACTTTCCATATGTATTCTCTTTTGGGCACGTTTTGTCTGCTTACTATACATTGTATTAGATTTCACTTTATTTAGGAGATTATGTGGGAGTTTGGGGTTTCTATGCCTTGATTATATTACACACAGACACACACACACACACACATACAGGGGAAGGAACCTTACCCATCTTTATTACCACAGAACCTAGGAATAGTGTTATCATGTAGCAGTCACCCACTATTTCTTGAATGAATGGATATACACATCGTGAATAGTTTTAACTGTGATGTGATGAGTATCCTAAGCCAAGTTTCTTATACTTTCTGGCATCTGTTTCTTTATTTATCCCACGGGGCCATTGGAAGTTTGATCTTTTTTTTTTTTTTTTTTTAATTAAGTCCATTATTCTAAATATGAACTCATTCTGTAGTGTGTATTTCAAATGGATTAAAATTGTGTCATAAATTAACATTTAATAAAAGAAAAACATATACTTTTCTTCCTCCGTTCACTATCTTTAGTATTTTAGAAAACTCACATTGCTTTATTTCTCAGTTTGAAATGCCTTGGAAAAGTGATATGGACCATTTAAAGTAATACATGACTGAATATACTCACTTTGCTAAATTCAAATTTAAGATTATTTGAATTATCCAATTTTCCTTCAGATTTTAACACATTTTGACTTTGAAAGTATCGTTTTGACAGATTTTACTTGCAAAAAGAAAAAAAGACAGGAAGACATCATGATATCTGATTTAATTCTGGAAGAAACTTCAATGCTATTTAATGATTTTTAACTAACATCTTTATATAGAGCACAACAGCGCCAATAGATCAAAAAATGACATGCTCTGCACGCTCAAGCGCGATGTGTGTTACATTTAGAAAGTACTGAAAGGAAAGCACATTGAAGTCTACACAGCAGCGTTTTGCCTTGGACTGAGCAGTAGAAATTTTAACTGCTGCATGTATGCATAAATCATCAAGTTACACTAGCAGGATCTGCCAGCTAAATAGAATGGACTACTCGTGTTAAAATTCTGTCAATTTAAAATGCAATAAAAAAAAATCAGTAAGAATACGTTTAAATTCAAACAGTCCTCACAGTGATGCAAATAGTAATTAGTCATATTTACCAAGGCCACATGTATAATAATCCTCCTGATCCCTGTATAATTATTAGTTTTGTCTCTTGAATTATCAACAGCTCTCATGGCTTATTGCCTCATACTTGCTTAGCAAGCATCTGCAATCAATGACTTTGCCACAGAGCGAGAGGCCACCAGCCAGTCAGGCCCGGGATATAAAGGCCTCCGAAGCGACCATTGCATCCGTGTGAATGACCAGCAGGTGGGTGTGCTAACGGGATAGGCATGCAGTAAAGGGGTGATTTAAAAACTCTGCTGACTGGAATGTGCGTGTCTTGGGGCAGCTGGTGGTGCCTCAGCTATGGGAAACGCTCAGCCCTGAACATGTTACTTCAAATCCTTCCCAGAGGCGCTTTTCCACAATCATCATTTCCAGCAGCGGTCTTCTTTATCTAGCTATCAACAGAACACATCTTATTTGCTTGAGGTGCTTTTTACCCAACCAGAAAAGCATGTAGTTATTTTCTTTATTCACATGTTACATGATGGAGAAGAGGAATTTATGTGCAAATTTGAGTATTAGTGACAACTTTGAAGACAAGAGTAGAAGGACCAATTTCAATTGTCAAAAATGTTTGAAAACCCCTGTTAGTGCCATTTGCATGAAAAACAAAATTGAAAACCTAATAGAGAATGCGTGTTGTATGAAAAACATCATTTGGCTTTTTTATTCAGTTTGCTGAAATCCAAAGATTTTCACATTTTTGCAATGGAATAATTGGAAACAACACCATCAGTACAATTTCATTAAAATTTTGACCTTGTAAATACGGTTTTCTATTTTGTTTATTTGAAATTTACCATTTATCTGTAATTTATGAAACTTTACAGAATAAATGTTAAATTAATTGCAGCATGGTTTACTGTTGTAAGAAGGCAGTGCTGCAGAACTTTGAGTAGATCACGTTTTGGGCCTCACCCCCCCCGGAAGCCTGCATTTCAAGCCAGTCATAGCGTGTCACCAGAAAGGCAGAGTCTGATACCCATTTCATGTGTCAGGAATGAAGGGATGGGAGAGAGCTGTTGAGTCGCCACCAGGAATAGAACCAAAGACATAAATGAAACAGAACGCTCTCCAGGCTATCTAGTTCATTAGATTGATGGAGATCTACTGTAGTTTCTGGAATGGTGGATTCTTTCATTTGTCATATGTGTACTTTTTTCATAATTCTTTGCTGTGTTCCCTAATCAAGGAACTTTGGCAAAGTCAAGAAGGATCTATTGACAAGACGATACAAAAATCTCAGTTTTGTGAGGAAGATAAACTCAGGTTCAGAAGAAGGATTAGAAGAAAGGGAAATAAATTTCTGGAGTTTGTTTTAAGAACAGAGGAAAACAGAGGGAATTACACTTAGAATCAATTTAAAAATTGGAGGGTATGTTAAAAGGAGATACACATCCTGCTTTCAGAAACATTTGCAACAATGAGTTCCTTATATTTCTTGCATATAAGTCATTATCACTTTGATATCTTATCAATATATTGATTACTATGAAATTAAGCAACTCTTTGATTTTATTTTTCTTTATTTCATAATTTAGGGGAGAATTAGAAACTTCTGCTCTTTGGAACATAGTATTATGTGTTTTTCACAACTTTATTGCCCAAATAATTAATTAAATATATATTAAAATTTTGGATTTGTGTAAAATAAGTAAATTTTAGTTACCCTTGATCTATGTGAGAAGACAAACACGTTCATTTTCTTTACAACAGAAATTATTTTATTGTCTAATTCTCAATCTATATACATAAACAGATAAACGTCCCTTAACATCATGTTATGAATCTCAAATATACACAATAAATACTATACAAAAAATAATAAGGTTAGCAACAAATTAATCTTGAGAGAAAATTAACACAATATATACAAAGCACACAATTATAAAGTTTTATTTTTTTCAGAATGGGGCACACAGTCATATATTTTGCTGGGTGCATGATTTTTAAAATTTTATATTTTAATTTTCATATGAACTGTGAAAAAGTCTCAATTTGAGAATAATTAGGATTATCTGAATTATCTTCCAGCCAATGCAGAACAAAAAAATCTCATTGACTCTATAAGTATTGTTGCAGCTAATTATGTTGGCAAGAAGTCATTCTAATTAAGCGTCCTGAGATAATGATAAAAGCATTGAGTTAAATATTGTACCCATGGGATACATTCACATTGAAGAAAAAATAAATTCCTGTGCAGATTAATGTATGAATAAAGCCATAGTGATAATTCAGTTGGAGAAAAAGAAGTGGGAGAATTGAGGTGTAGCAAGTCACACAGATAGAGCCCCTTCCAGAATGAAAAGATCCTCCAAAGAAGTATTTATTACCAGCCAAATCAGCAACAATAAATTTCAAGTATAATTCATAATATTAAGTAATGCTATTAATTTGAATGCTGTAAAGTTTTATTCATTTTCACCATATATATTTGATTAGATATACTATCTCATAAAAACTATATTAAGCATACAATTTTACATATTCAAGATTATAAGAAACTCAGACTTGAGATTGAGAAATGATGTTACACCAACATCACTGTGAGCATAAACAGAATGTATAAAGCATTCATAAAGCCCTGAAGTTCTTCAAGAAATAGAAATAACTAGAATATTTTATAAGAATTTTGATTTATCTGGATTCATGAGATACATTGCCTGCCTTTGCACCTACAATTACTGCTGATTCTTTAACTAGCATTTCCCTTCTACTCCCACTCTGACTTTACCACTATTTCAACTTTGAGTTTTGTTCCACTCCTAAGCCTAAGAGATATTCTTCTTAAAATATTATTTGCCCCCAAATCTTTTAATATATTTATCATTCATATATAGTGACTTATGTATGTATCTATATCTGTATCTATATCGATTTTTCTGGGTTCTTCCAAATACTATAAACTCCTTGATGATGACCATGGAACTGTTCCTTGCACATGGAGGGAAGGTCAGCACAATTCTTTATGCATAGAGAATGAGAAAACTATCCAGGCAGAGCACACGCTAAGTCTCTAAGTCTCCATCGCATGCGTGTATGTGTGTCGATTAAAGAGCTGACATATTCTGGGGATGGATGGGGATGCTTTCAAAACAGAGCCCCTCAGTCCCTTTATTGCTTATTTATCATGGTATTCATTCCCTACACAATAAAGGGTTTTTTTTTTTTTCCAGATCCTCTTTTGCCTTTCCATCATCCTCTTTATGATGGTGGTCAAAATAAAAGTGGAAACCCTAAATTCCACAAACTTTATTATCAGGGACCAATAAATTTGAAACCACCCTAAATCCGCAAAGATCCTAGAGAACATATATTTGTTGAATGTTTTTGCAACTCCAAGGGAAAATTAATATTCATCACTTATTTCAATAATCAGAAGTCTTGTAGTCTTGCAAATATCATTTAAAATGTTACTTCATTAGAAATTATAAATTTGTTTTCATTTATTATAGGAAAATTACACATATATGAAGAGTAAGAAATGTTGTGTGCTTTACTTTGTGAAAGTAAAGCAATAATTTTGTTCACTGTGAGATGGACATTGCTCAGTAGAGTGCCTGAAAAATTGAATAAAAAAAAAGAATGAGTCAATGACAGACTGGATAAAAAATAAAATCGTCACCAAATTATTAACATTATGAATAATTTCCTTTTATGATACAAATGTATGTCCAATTTTTGTGAATATCAATATAGTATTATTTGAATCATACTGACCTTGTTTTCAGTTTGTATTTTATTATATATATATAATAAAAGTGTTCAGCAAAAATATGATTTTTTCACTCTTTCTTCACATGGGTAATCAGTAACTTAACATTTTCACGTCAGTGATATTGAGATGGTATCCAGTTTGCACTAATATAAATAAATTATTTTTAAAAATTTGATGTAAATGTGGTTTTATGGTTTTTGATTTGCAATTGTAATTACTAGTGATACTGTTTATCTTTTCAACTAATTTGCAACTTGTGCATCATTCTTACTGAAGTGGAGAAATATGTTTTGATATCGAAGATTGAGTCTCTTTTCTTTTATTGAATTTGTTAAGCACTAGGATTAATGTTCATTAAATGTTTTATAGAATTCATTAGAGAAATTATCTGGTCTTGGAATTTTTCTTTGTGAGAAGTATTACTTAGTTACAAATTCAATCTCTACATCTTTTATAATTCTATTCGTATTATCTATTTTTTTTTTTGGCAGTGTGTCCTTTTCTAAGAATGTGTGTATTTTGTTTATGTCATCTAACTTGCTTGCATAAAATGTTTGTAGTATTCCTTGGTATCTGTTTTTACTTCTGTGTGGCCAATAATCTCTTCTATTTCAGTAATTTTCTTTTTTTTTTTTTTAAATTCCTAACAAAGAAAATGTATTTTTTTAATTTTTA
>QZML01001651.1:2303312-2324959 GCA_016801275.1 Hystrix brachyura | reverse complement strand
TTTTTTTTTTTTTTTTTTTTTGAGAAATAAGGCAATTTTGTGGCTATTCTTTCTTGTTATTGACATTATCTAACATTTCTTTTTGTCCAGTATCAATTATTTCCTTCTTTCTAATTTCTGGGGTTTAACTTGCATATTTTATTTCACAATATTTTAATTTGAAATATAAAATTCATTTGAGTACTATTTTTAGTACAGATGTTTACAACCATAAATATTTCTTTTAAGAGATGATTTTATTTTGTCACTCAAATTTTTATATTCTGTAATTCTGTCTTCATACCAACTGTTTTATAATTTTACTTCTGAAAATTGCTTTCATTTATCCATTAGTGATCTATATCATTGCACTCCTTAATTTCCGTATTGGTTTGAATTTTCTAAAATGTCTTTTTTATTTACATGTTCGTATCATTGTGGTAGAAGAACGCACTTTCTATGGTTTACGTATTCGAAAATAGGTGAAGGTTTCTCGGTGGCCGAGCACACGGTATGTTCTTGAGAATGTTCCTGGTTTTCATAGAGCATTCTGCGCTTGTTGGCTGGCGTTCCAATCTGCTCCTGAAGTGCCTTGTTTCATCCATTCACGGGAGGGGTAGAATTTATGTCTGCAATTTTCTTTCTATATGTCTTCTATATTTTTTTAACTTTCTTTTTTAGTAAATAGATATTTTCTAGCATGCTATTTCAACAGCACCGTCGTTTGTTGTATTACAGCGTTCTGTATTTTCTTTGTAAGATTTACATCTCAATTCTGGTTTCTTGGTGATTATCACAATCTTGTTTACATGAATTCCAACTTAATTTCCATGTGGAATGCCCAATTCTTTCCTTTGCATGTTTATTTACATATATGAGCATACCACAAAAAGACACATTTCTAATTATTATTTTATGTAGTTTTATAAATCAGATTGGAAAAAATAAAGTTACAAATAATAAGTTATATTTATGTTTGCATACATAATTACCTTTACCTGTGTCTTTATTAATTCAAGTAGTTTTGAGATGTGCTCTAGTGTGCTTTATTTGGCACTTAAAGTATTCCACGTGTAGGGTTTAATATTGACTCATTCTCTTAGTTTTGTTTTATCCAAATATCTTTTAATTTAAATAATTTAACAAATAATTTAATAAATATAAAGACATTTTAAAATAAATCCTGTACTATTAGAATTATAGAATTAAATTGCCTTTTTTCTGCATTTCATCAATATGAACATACCATTCCACTTTCTAACATCCATAATGTTTAATGCAAAATCAATTCTTATTCTTATTAAGGATATTTGCTATATGGTCCCACCCTTCAAGTTTCCATGATAGTCCCTATGTCGTGTGTTTTGACAGTGGTATTATAATGTATCTCATGTGTACCTCTTTGATTTCATCCAATTTTTATTACATTGAGTGTTCCAGATGCATAGAATTTTACTTTTCACCAAAATTTGGAAATATGAATCTTTTATTAAAGTGTGGACTTTTTCTCTCTCATCTCATTTTGAAACTTCCACTAAGCATAAGATGTTATATGTAATACTTTTCCACACTTCTGGATCTCTATATCTTTTTTCACCCTTCTTTTTATATGGTATTTAGACTTGATCACACATGTTGACTTCTTTGAGTTTGCTGATTCCTTCTTCTGCCTGAGCAGATCCACTGTTGAGCCTCCTAGTGATTTTTAAAATTTAATTTACGATACTTTAAAATTTTTATTGTCCCTTTTTATTTATAATGTGTATCTCCTACAGTATTTTCTATTTGGTAGACTGTAAGTCTTATGTATTTCTTTGGTTCTTTACATAGTTATCTCCTGTAAACCTAATTAAAATAGTAGATTTAAGTTTTGTCCAGTAAGTTCAGCGTTTGTGCTTTGTCAAAAACACTTTGTATAGACAGCTTTATGTTATCTGTATATGGGATCCAGTTTCTTATTTGTTTTCATGTGCTGCAGTATTCTTTTTAAAATAGGATTCATCTATTGCTCTTTCTTAATAGATCTTCTGATTGCTATAAGTATTCAATTATTTCAAAGAGTTCTGCAAAAGTTGATTCATGAAAATTTTTTTTTCTAGAGTTCTTACTTTTACAGATGATAATAATTTTGTGGGTCCTAACTTTTCTATGTTTTTTTAATAGTATTTTCGAGACCATTGTAATTAACTGTAAATATTTTTATCGAATTATATAAATGGAATCCCACTATGCCACATGTAGCATATTCCTGGCATTTGGCGGAGTCATAATAATTCGGTTACCCACAAGGACTTCAAATATACAACCATTGTGTCTGCTTAGAGATGTTTAATTTCTAGGACCAGCAGCTAAATTATTATTCTGGTTATTTATGGTTTATACAATTCTGAAATTGTCCATTGAGTCACACACACACACTCAAATTTAATGTTACATTATTTTACATTTTTGCCAATTTAAAACTTTAAAAATACTATGTGCTAGACTAAATTTGCATTTATAATAGAAAAATTAGATTTTTTGTGTTCGTAATTTGTGTTTCTATTTGTGCTAATTGATTTTTACATATATTGCCCTTTCTTATACTCATGGTTTTGATCTTAGTCACATCTTATCAGATTGCAAGGAAGAAATCAAAACTGTATTATCGTTACAGGGAATTTATTGAATGACTGCACAGAGAAAATTATGAGAAAGATCAATCTAGAATTCTTGAATCCTCTGAATATTGTCAGAGGTATATCGAGGTATATTTCAAGCCTCAACACTAAGTATAATAAATTGCTCTAATTGTGACTTATTGTTTCCTTATCTATCAATTTATCTTTATTCTTTTCTTTCTGTTATGATCTTTAGTTCTACTTTCTAGTTCTTTGCAATTAAAATTCTTCTCTATCTTTCTGGAGAAAATGATCATAGAGTTAAAATGTGCACAGATGTGAGAAACTAAGTATATACTGAGGAATAGCAAGTACAATCCCTCTGAAGGGGAAACAAGCACAGTCTCAGACTATAAAGACCTATTTCCAAGGCCAGTGGGGTCCTTCCTTCTCATGCTGCTAGGTCAGATCACGGGATAACTCCGAAGATTCTCTTTCAGTAGCTGAGGAGACTATCTCTAAATTCCCAGTTCCCAGCCCAGTGGCCCCCCCACCAGAAGCATTATTCCTCTCATAGATAGGTGACCCATGTGCTACTATTCTTGCTTGACCTGTAAAGCTGTAGTGTATATTTGTGATACATAAAAGTTATATTCATTTGGGGGAACTGCTGCAGTAGATATTATTTCTTGACAATTTTTAGTCACTTCACCTCATCTCCTTGACTCCTCCTTCCTTATCCTGATTCTCGAAGAAATATGCCTTTCTGTTTTTTACCATCTCTCCCTTATTTTACTCCTCAATTTATATTGTGCGTGTTTCATATAAGAGTGATCATATAAAAGTAATGACTAAACTTCTGTGACTTATTTCACTTAACATTCTGGTCTCAATATCTATCTATTACTGCTAATGACATGATTTAATTTTTCTTTATAGCTGAACAATATTTAATTTTATATTTTTATCACCTTTTCTTTATCTTTGTTCTGTATTTAGGGTGTTCCCATAGATTTGCTATTGTATATTGTGCTGCTATAAACATAGTTATGCGTTTATCCCTATAATGGGATGTCTTTAATTCTTTCAGGAATATACCCAGGAGAGGTCCAATGGAATTTCTACACTCATTGAGGAATACCCACCCCAGATTTCCATAATGGTTGTACTAGTTAGCATTCCTACCAATACTGTGAAAATGTTCCTTTATTCTCAGTCCTCACCATCATTTATTGTTTGTTCTTTGTATTCTCGATGATAGCCATCCTGACTCCTGTAAGATAAAACATCAAATTTGTTTTGATTTGAATTCCATCCATTTGGGAAACGCAAATCGATCTGATCCTCAATACAGCACTTTTCTTTTTTTTTTTTTTTTTTTTTTTTTTTTTTTTTGAGACATTTTCTTTCTTTTTTTGAGACAGGGTCTTACTATGTCCTTCAGGCCGGGCTTGAACTCACAGCAATTCTCTTGCCTCAGTCTTACTAGTGCTGGGATTACAGGCATGCACCACCATTCCTGGTAAGCACAGCACTTTTCTTTTAATACACTTGAATTACTGAGTCTTCTCGAAGCAGTAAAATTGGAATAAGAGAGTTATAAAAATAAGTGTGAGAAAATTTAGATCACTACTTGCTAAAGTTTTCTTACTAATATATTTAAATATTATTCAAGTAAAATTAAAAATATATAAATCACAAGTATGCAGCTACAGAAATGAATATATTAATATTACCACCCACCATACTCAGAGGTATAGCCCACAATATATACTCAAAAACTCCTGTTTAGTGATGACACATTATTCCATTACTCCAGAGGTAGGCCCTATTCTGAGTCAAAAGCTACAACTGAGGCTGGGGATTTCTCTGTGGTCAAAGCTCTTGCCTAGCAAGCACAAGACCCTGAGTTCGATCCCCCCCAAAGTTCAACCCCCCAAAAAAAAAAAAAAAAAAAAAAAAAAAAGCTACAACTTTCTTTTTTTATATTCATGTAGATGAAACAAGAGAGTATATACTTCTTCATGTGTAGCTTCTGTAATTCAATACCTTATGTTTGTTATTCCATAAAATTACACAGTTACTGTTGAATATTGTCAAACCAGAAGCATTTCATTGAGTTAATATACTGCAAATTGTTCACCCATTTTTATCTATGGCTATTTTTTAAGGTTTTTCTTTTAGTATTGTTTTTATTTTGAAAACAAATGACTTTTTTAGTCCATTCCTTCACCCCTGTGTACACACACACACACACACACATGCGTGTGCATACACGTTTTTTTCTTTCTCTCAGATACCTGCTGTGTTAAGTTTACAGAACATAAACCTCTAGATTGATACCTTTTTCACTTTTTGAAAATTTATAACTGTCTCTTTAAGTAACAGTTCCACTGCCCTCTGACTTTGTTTGGTCTAGAACTAGAATTGTACAGAGTAGGGATTTTGCGATGCCCCACTTTTCTTCTGTTCTCTTACTTAGTTCTTAACCGTTGTTTTCTTCTCTCTAGAGAAATAGTCTACATATGTTCCATTGATCGATTTTCAAATTCAGTACTTATATCTACTAGGAGTGTTTCTCTTTCCATATTCATTTTCTTCTCACGTCCAAGCAATATTATGTTTTATTCTTCTTTCATTTATTCAGTGTTTGCTAGTAGTATGGTCATTGAGATGGGGGGACAAATCTCTACAGTTTTGATTGTCTTCAGATTTAAGAATCAACCTTGCGTCTGCTCTCTTTTATCCACATCATGATTTTATAACTGCCCCCATTTCCTCAAAACTGTTCCTGGTGTCACTACTATAGTAACCTAGAGTCAACGGTCAGTTCGAGTTTTGCCTGAAGAAGCAAAATTGAAAACCAGCTTCCGGGGCAATCTGTTTGCATCTTTTCTTCTGGTTGTTCTTTCTCAGTCTTCTTGGCAGGGTCATTGTAATATATACATTCTATTAACACTTACAATCTCATATTTGGTCTTTTAATCTTTACTCATTTACTGATTTCTTATATCATTTAATAGTAAGCCGGTACAGGCAGCTATACACCGATAACCCTAAGCTGCCTGGATGTGTCCGGATCTGGACTTGAATGCCTGACTGACTGCTTAACATTTCCAATTGAGCATGTTTTGTACTTCTAAATATAAAGTCCTCTTATCGTCCAGTAACTTGCAAACAGCTCTACAGTACCTGCCTTATTCCTATCACAGCGCCCTCATTAGGTTAAAAAAGACATGTATTTAATTTTCCATTATCTCTCAGTGACAATGTTCTTCAGTTCATTCTGTCAGAATTGTATGCAGAATATGCCCACTTTTTGCAATTTTTGTGACTACCCCTTTGATGAAAATTGCCAATATACTTCTTATGAATTTTTCAGTAGGCTGCTAATTGCCTGTCTGCATTCAGCTCTATGCTTGTTTGGTGTATTGTGAGACTAGCAGTCATATTTATTTTATTAAAATATAAGGCAAATCATATCACTTTAATCTCTCTCAACTCTTTATTTGTTTCCTTTCTTATTCAGAGAAAATTCAAATTTCTTTTATCTTCTAAGGCTCTACATGACTTTGTTTCTATTGTTTTTCTGACCTCACTTTATAGTGGTACTCTGTTATTTCACATTACCCCATCCACGCATGCCTCCTCCATATTTCTGGAAGCATGCTTGCTTTTTCTTCAGAGTCATTTTATTTGTTATTTCTCAGTATATACTTAGTCCCTCCTATCTGTGTACAGTTTAACTCAAGGATCATTTTCTGTGTAACAACTTTTGTAAGCCATCTCAGCAAAAATTTCAGCCTGTCTCTGGAGGAAAATTATCTTACACACCCAATCTCCTGTTTTCTCCTTGCCACTTGCCATGTTTGAATTATTTATTTTACTTCTTTAGTGTCTCATTACATCACTGGAAAGCACAATGAATGAATGTAGAGATTTTTTATCCATCCATTTCCTGCTGCTCCCCTAGCACATAAAACAGTGGCTGATGTAAAATTCGAGCCCAGTCAATATATTCTCTTTGTATGAATTAATACACTTCATTCTCTTTTCCAATAAGGCATGTAGATTTCTTCACAAGTCTTCCTTATAAACGTAATAAATGTCTTTCCCTCTCAGTTTTTCACAACGGGCACTTTCCATCACCTTTTTAGTTCCATTGAAAAAGTAACGGATCGTGATCGTCTATCATAGTGCAAGCTAAGAATCATATATTCTGCTCCTTACAAGGGGGACAGGTCTGAAGTTTGAAGTGATTTTCAATTTGGACTAAATTATTTGGGAGTGTACTCTAGACATAAATGTAAGTCAAGTATTGTAATGTTCATTAATCTATTCTAAAACTTTTGCATTAATCAATATTTCTTTGACACCTTTATCTCTCAATCATTTTTGAATTTTAAAAGGGAAAGATCAATGCTTAATGCTGATCCCTAAAACCACTGGAAAATAGATAAAACTGGAATTTTCTGAGTATAATATGCTGTGCATCAAGTATACAGCTTTAATTTTTAGTCCTCTTGAAAATTTCAGTCTTGAACTGGTTCCTCAGTGGTTTATAGTAATTTACATTGAGATTGTTATTTTAACTCCTACAGATCAGAACTCTGGGGCTAGAAAGAATAGCCCTGCTAAACTTTTTTGGCTCAAAACAAATTTACCATACATATAAGACTTAAATAAGCAATCTTGGTGGAGGCAAAGATTATCAGAGAGAGAAAGGAGACTATTTTATTACTCGCTAAAATTCATCCAAAATATGAATGCACTATAGATACAGAGTTTCTAACAGTAATGAACAAGGAGGTTTTTTGTTTGTTTGTTTGTTTGTTTGTTTTTTCTTCTATTTTTGTTTTTATCACAGTATTATTCTTATCTAGATCACTAGTGGGATTTTAACCTCCTGAGCCATGTGATTTCCATACAGCCCACCTCACATTCAAGTACATGTTTTGTCCCAGGCCAAAGTAAACAACGTTAGAAAACAGCTTTAAATTCTGTTCCCATATGTGACATTTTAATTTAGAAGTTTGGGAAGAAATGGTGGCAGAATTAATTATTGGAATTGTGTATGTGTCCTTAGCACGTCAAATCCCACTTTGACATTACGGCATCGGAGATACATTTCCCAACTAGAAAAGCCATTAACTTTCTTAATTAAACTTAGTGATATATCATATTATAAAAAGAATATGCATCCTGTATGAGATAAAATTGAAAAAATACAGTAAAATTACTGCCAGCTGAAAGTTTAAGTCAATCTTAAAAATTAAAACATCAATGTTATTTGCTAAGAAATTAAGTTTTTCCAAAAAAATCAACATTGGCTGATAAAAGTAAATTTTGTATTTAATATTGTGAGTAGAGGAAAACAGCTTTTTTTAATCTCAGTTTGTCCCCCAAAGGAGGTTTTATTTATCATCTCTTTAATCTTTATTACAAGTAAGAACAACTTTTTTGTAGATCTGACCTTATAGATAGGTGGATGTTGTATAAGAAAAATTATTTATATATTTATATATATATATTATGTGTGTATACATATATATATAATATATATATACCCAAGTTGTATTTCTCTTCAATTTCCAAGATTATAAAGAATGTTATCCTTTTATGATATTCTCTAAGATTTGAGTCACTAGCAAACTGAGAAAGCCCTGGTATGTTTTCCAGTGTTTGTAAAAGTAGTCTCTTCACAGCAAGAAAGTACTTAACGGAGACTCTCAGGCAGACTGAGTGATTTAGTTCAGTGTCCATTTCCAGTTGTGCAAGATTTAAAAGTTTTCTGGATGCAAACCTTACCAAGTGGTAAATAAATCATTACGGTTTCCAAGAAACAAAGACCTTCTTTGATTTAGATGACTCTAAACCCATAAGTTACTGTGGAACAGCAGAAGATGCAAGACTATAGACGACTCCAAGATAATTATTCAAAATGTCATTGTATTAACATTTCTTAGTAGGAGAGCTTTGACAATTTGGATGAAATAGTTTATGTCAGATTGTTCCTCTCATTGTAAAAAAAAAAATAGAATATTAACATTTTTAAATGTGCCCACAACACTTTAGTAACATCTAACATAGAATATTTCCATTCTTTTGCAAATGCCCATTGGGAGATTGATGTCATCCTTGAAATAACTACATTAAAACACAAAAGAAATCATGAGATCTAATTCTGTTCTTATAGTGAAGGTATAGAACTCCCAAATTTATTATTGGTAGACGAACAGATCCCAGAGACAATCATTGTACTAAGATACATCATGGCAGTATCTGTTATATTTTGTGGCACTCAGATATACTCACTGGGTGGGTACCACAAAGTTGGATTCATCTGACTTTCTCAAATTGAAGATTCTTGCTTCCCACTAGCAATTTAAAACAACAGTTAAATTCTAAGGTTATTTTCCCATAAGAAACCAGGTAAAAGGAAATAATGTGATTGAAATGTAAAGAAGATCTGAGCCACATGAAAGATTATGGACAACTAAATTTGTCAAACTTAACTTTTAAATTGATATCAATTTTTATTTAAATGAAAAATCGTAAGTATTCTGGTATGGAAGGGCTATGTTGAAGTGAAAAAGCTGGTTTGGTGGTGTTTGGTATTATTCATTACCCAAAGAAATTTGACAATCCTTTTAAATTTTAATGTTACAATCTCTTAGTTATTTGAGGAATTACATACATATTATGCACTTTCTTCTTGTGCTATGAAATATTAAAGTTTTTGAAAGGAGATAGAGACAAAGAACATGTGCATTTTCTTAGCATGTTTGAAGGCTGATTTCAATTTTCAGAACCCCTTCTCCAAAGAGGAAATGAGAAAAGAAGAGAAAGAAAAAAAAGTTTTGACAATAATTTTAGGCAGAAACACATTGAAAGGGGGTTAAAATAACTAATAAACCAGTTTCTTCAAAATTCCAAATAATTCTTCACTATTAATAATTTTTGATTATGAAAAACAGAGGAATAGATGGCAGTAGAGGAACATAAAACTTGACTTTAGTGTTCACTTAACTTGAGACATCCAAGTACATTTTTAATTGCAGAGAAAAACTACAAAAATTTAATTCTTTAGTAGAATGATTTGTATTTTCATAGTTATTTGGAATTTCATTTTGAATCTATGAAAGCATATGCTTATTAAGAATATTACAAAATATTTTACATAAAGATTTATGGGATTTACAAGTTTTAAAAACCCTTAAAATTATCAACCTAAAAATAAAATGACAATGTAATTTTATAAATTAGAGCAATTCAATTAGTGCCTAGGTATACAATTAACAACCAAAATAAAAACACTATAATTTTGTAATTTCAGAAGGTCCTGGGTTCTAAAGACAACTCTACCTTCTTATTTAAGAAATTAATTTTGTGGGAACTTCAGATTTCTAGCCTCAGCGCATTTTATATTTCATTTTGAGACAGGGTCTGGCTAAGTTACCAGGTGGAATTGGAGCTTGCAATCCTCCTGCCTCAACCTTCTTCGTTGCTAGAATTATAGTTATGGCCCACTTTGCCTGAAAAGAAATTAATCTTTTATTTTTATTATAATTCTTATGTATTTATTGCATTTAACTGAGGCATACTGAATAAAAGGAATAAGAGCGAAATCTCCTAATGTGGGACTGGGGATGCATCAGGTCCATGAGGCCCTAGTTTTGGTGAAGAAAAATAAAGAAGGAGAAAAGCAAAATATATCACCTGATGTCGTTAAAATAATTTTTGTGCTTATTTGCTATATACATTTCTGGGAAAGGACTGCATTACAAATTCAGCTCCTTTGATAGGCTTTGAAAAATATGCATAATACTGACTTCTTTTTTTCAGTAAAACATTTTGCAAATATCATTATGCATTAAAAAGTTTGATACTTTTACATCACAGTAGACTTTAATAAATATCATGTGAATTTTAAACCATATGAGAAAAGGTTTTAATAATGACGTTTTGTAAACCACATATAGATGTGGATCATTTCAAAGACTGTGAGAACTCAGGCTGAGATCTCATTCGGCTGAAGTGCTGGGTTGTACAGTTAAAATGCTTTCCTGAGATAATCAAATATAAATTAAAAATAATTTTCAGTACCTCTTTAAATGGATTTTAGATGAAAGAGTACCTGTGTCACTCTACTGAAACTACTTTAAGAATTTTGAAATTTTTGTAGATACTTTTCTAGTTTCAAAAGTCAAAAAATATTTCAATAAACATTTATTTAAGAATACATACTAAATTATAATTAGTTTATTAAGTAGATTATTCTTTATTCCACATTTCCTTTATATGGCTTTACATAATTTTTCAGTAAAAGCCTTTTGTTATGATTATAGATTATAAATATTACAACTTTTAGTTTATTCTGGCATGAATTTAAGAATAAAGAGCGCAGGGACCCGTACTTGGAGGGAGTTCACACCCACACCACATAGCAAGTCCTTATCTTGAATCAGCAAAACACACACATGAAAAGCATAAAGAATTTAAAGTAATACAAAAATAAAAGCTATTTTGTGATATTTCTTAAATAGCTGAACATGTTATTAAGTTACAGATTAATTCATGTAATGATATTTGTGTTGTTCACTCATTAATCTGTATACTTTTTTGGTTTAAATGTGTGCTTGCCTTCATTAGAAAAATACAGAATAATTTTAGTACAGATGTAGCTAATTGAATTACTTTAATTATGAAATCATCTTACTGATAACTTAACCTGTCAATTAATTATACATAAGAAATAACTGTAAGATCTTTTCCACTAAAATTATGATTGCATTCAGCAGGTGTTTGAGAACAGACAAAGGTTATCGAAAATAAAGGCTATTATAAAAAAAATTATTTTATGGAAAATGGATTCATTAGAGCCTCCATGATGGATCGATAATAATATAGGTCATGATACATACCTCATTCACGCAGTGATATTATAATATAAGTACCTTATGTTATCTATCATCATAAATATTTTATATTAAATTGACTTGCATACTAAAATTATTTCATTAATTTCCATGTTTTGCTTAAAAGGATACATTTATTTATATACTCAAATATTTCTTATATTTCTTTTGATAACATGTTTCTTAGATTGGTTGCTTATAGTCTATGAAGAATAAGAAATTCGTTCAGATTTCATAACTGAGACTATAATGAAGCATGGCTTACAGTAGCTTTAAAATGCTATTAAATAATGCCACTTCTTAGAGTTAGTGGGGATTAAACATCGGACGCTAAAATTCTCATTAAAAATGAAATATTGCTCATAAGAACAGGGCTGGTTTTACTACTTTGTTATTTTCTCTAATCCTGCTAAAGTAAATTGGACTATATTAAGGATTCAAACTGAGAAAATATGAAAGGAATATAACATAAGTCTATGCAATAGTTTAAAAGTTATTGGTAGTAGCTTTGCGAGCTAATACACTGTATCCTCTCTCAGTTTCACATGTTTTTCCTATAATTTAGAGTATTTATCAAAAACAAAAATGTAGAACAGTATTTCCTTAAATCTATTCCTCAAAAAATTTTAGAAAAACCATGCAAACTTCAATACAAACAAGAGATTTGACAAAAGTATCATGCTAGTAAATTTCCTAATTTTCATAATTTTACTTTAAGATGCCTTTGTTCATTAAAAATGCACATTGAAATATTTAGGAACAAATACACATAACCTTGAAAGCTTACTCTCAAATTTTGTTTGAAAGAAGAGAGTTTGATAGAACAAAGTAATTGTAACAAATGCAAACAATATTTGAATTAGGAAAAAAAATGTGTAAAACATTCTTAAAGTATTGTAGAATTCCTGTGATTTTTCTCTATGATTGTGATAATGTTCCAGAGGAAGTTTTAAAAATCTAATCAGAGATGAAGAAAAATATAGTCTAGTGATTATTACAGATCTTGAAATCACCGATTCATTAGCAAAGGATAGACTTTTGAAGAGGATTTAGCCAAATAATTGACTTTTTAAATCCAATTATAATCAATGGTATACTTTTGTAGATACTTTATAGATAGGGAAATGTCTACCATCTGCTAACATTAATATGCTTTGAAACAGTATACTAGAGATTGACGTTTTAAAGCACAAATTGCATGACTTGCATTCCTGAGTTCTAATTCATGTTTTTTTCTTCATAAAAGTCATGTGCTCATAAATAAATTTCTTAAACACTCCTCTCTCAGTACCGAAATATGAAAAGCTGGTGTAATAACAAATTATCTCTTTGTAATGAGAAGTATATAAATAAATGTTTGTAAAGATACGTTAGAGATTATACTACATTAGCAGTGTTCACTAAAATTATATAACTTGAATACTTTCTGCAGTGTGTGTTTTCTAGATCTTACTATCTCCATCTTAGTCAAGCATTCCTTTGTACCAATCAATATGTGAGGAAAATATTTTCAGTGTGGTCAGACATGATTTTAAGCAGGTAATGTATTACTAATTCCTACACTCAGTTAACTATTCACTCATCTTTTGAATGACCTTTTATTTTATCAAGAAAAGAAAACCTGTGCATAGAAATGTCCAAAACAAAAGATATTATGCAGTAAAGGGTATGAGAAAATCAGAGTTAAGGCTGTTGTTTTAGAGGTCTTGGAAAGTTTTAAAACAGAAGAAGCCCTATCATACAGGGCTGCTTAGGTGCGTTTTGCAGGGTGATGATTTAACAAACTGAGACGAAATCGAAATGTGTGCCGAATTGTTCTTCACAAAAAAAGAGTTCTTCTACTGAGAACATGTTGAACATTGTTTGAAACTATAATATCATTAAAACAGTTTTTATTTCTTATATTTTTGGCAATATTTGGTACGTAATTTCTTTTACACTATTCTCCCTACATTTGTTTTTATTTCATTGGAATTTTGGATCTTTAAAAATTGAAATCTCAAGAGTTAGCCAGTGTGTGAATTCATTCAGTGGCAAAGAAGGCCAGAAGTATCAATAATAAAGGGTATCAGTTCTGAGATATCACCTCCTAGCACAAAAGAGTCCCAACAGTTAGCAAGAGGTAAAAAAGAAAACAGTTTGGCTACAAGAAATGTACTGTCTCTGGAGAAATTTAACAAGGAACATGATCAAGAGACATGATCTCTATGTTCAATATGTCTAAATTTTATTAACAGATATAAAACAATATTTGAACAAATGGAGAGACAACAACATATGCTTGGGATGAAGACTATACAATACAGAGACAGTTAATTCCTGGTCTAGGGTATTTAATACAAATGCTAAAGGATTTTATTCCCGCTGTTCTCCAAGATCATTCCAAAGTTGTTCCACAAAGAAGGTGAAATAATTTTTAATCTAAACAAATAACGTTGATTTTTTGAAGGTTTCTATCAACTATCAAATATTCAAGTTCAATCAAACCAAAAACACACATTATGACATGAACAATATACACAAACAGAAATAGAGTATTTTTTCTTTTAATTAAATTTAGAAATCATAAACATAAATTGATTATTACTGGGGGAAAACTCACAAGGGATGTTTGGATAAGTACAGTAACTTCGGAAATAAATAATTCCAAATATCTTGCCACATACTACATGTGTGTGTATGTGCAGGTCTATTAACATATCTTTCTTAAAGAAGAGCCCGTGAAATAAATTAAAAGCCTATAAAATAAAATAAAATAAAATAAATAAAACAAATACTGCATAATCCTATAGAAATATAATAGTGTCAAACGAAATATTGTTAACACATAGAAATATTTATAATTACAAAAAATTTAACCACGATATATCAAAATATAAAGGTAAATAAGACAATAGTTAAAATAAGACCATATTTAAAGATTAAAATAAATACAATATTGATATATTTCTCATAAATAATTTAAGCATGCTTTTAAAAGAGTAAAGTCAGAAAATAGTCAATAAAATTATGAACTCATAAATACAAATAACTGAGATATACCATCAAGTTGACTATTATTCATGTTTACAATATCCATATAAAATATACTGAAACTGTTCTTTTCAAAAATAGATAACATGAAAACACATTTATACCTTTTAGCACACTCTTTTATTTTAAGGAAGCTATTAAAGAGACATAGTCTAAATGCAGCATAAATAATACTGTGATTAGCATTCTACTTTATTCTGATGTGTTCAAACTATGTGGACTGTTACATTGTTAAAAAAGAGGAAGGTCTTTTCTATTGAAGAAAATGTATTTAATAGTACAAGCTAAGGTTTGAACAATGAAGAATCAGTGATGTTTATGAACAACGTGTGTACAGATGTGTGTATGTGATGTGTGGCAATTGGCGCAGAGTGTCACTTGGTTTGTCTGGGGCACACTCCGGGACTGATGGAGCATTTTCTGAGTGTATCTGGGTGGATCTCTGTACCCTTAGGGTCTGTGTCTCGCCCTTCTCTTCCTCTCCGGCACGGTTCCCCTTCTCTGCTTTCCTGCCACCACAGAATAAGTGACTGCGCTACCACAACTTCCCACCATGCTGTTCCGCCTTCCTGCCTGTTTACCAGTGACTCAGCCTCAACCTGCGAGCCAAAGGAAACTTCTCTTTCAGCTTCTGGGTGTCAGGAATTTGGTCTCAGCTGTGAGAATGGTGACTGATAGACAGGGATGCTTACATGCAATGTTGTAAAATGTGATGAAATGACTTAGTTTATCTGAAATTTAATGTCTTTACTTCTTTAGAAACCCTATCAAGGTTTTCATGATTGAAAAGTTAGAAACAAATCATAAAAAAAGTTTGAAGACTTCACAAACACACACACACACACACACACACTCACACAAAGAGAGACTGATTTAGTTTCCCTTTGACTATCATTTTTATTAGCAAACATCTACTGCACCTTCTATTTTTCAGTTTAAAATCAAATTTAGACTCAGAGTAACATTTGAACATTTTCCTAATTTGAATAATACACATACGGTTGCATTTATAGTGATATACTTCACTCAAATCAACAAAAAAAAGATTTTTAAATTTTTGATAACTGGTTACATGTTAACAGGGAAAAATCACTTCAGGACTGAGACGGTTATTTCTTCTTTTACATCTGGGGAACCCAAGAACTATGTCATTTGCACTGAGTTAAGACTCCAGTATTTAAAAAAAAAAAAAAAAGTTGTTTTGAGATAGTTTCTTCCTAAGTCACTAGGTTGCCCAGGCTTAGTTTGAACTTGCATCATCCCGCCTCAGCCTCCCAGAATGCTGGTAGTACAAGCAGGCACCACCATGTAGCAATGCTGTTCAATTTTTAGATGATCTTTTTAGTAAATTTCTCTCATTCCAAATTTTGTCTACCTGGAGAATTCCGCTTACCTGGAGGACTAGAATAAGGAGATTTAGATGAGAACCACTGGCGATGGCAGCCGAGAGATTCTCTTCTCTGGCTTACTGCTGCCTTCTCCATTCTCACGGTGGCTAACCTGACTGCATCATGTGCAGCTGACTGAAGTCTTTGCCTGCGAACTTCTGGCCTTTTAACGTCTTGCTTCTTTTAGACTCCAGCTGCCCTTCTTACTTGCTCATATTTATCTTTTCTGTCAGCAAAACTTCCAAATCCCTGAAGCACCGCTAAGAATTCCACCCGGGTCTTCTGGTGGGGACTCTGTCCTATAGCCACCAACTCTCAAGTCACTTTGATGTCTGCTGTGATTCCAAATAATAGCAGAGGCCCTAATAAATCAGCGAGATACATGACCTGTGGCCTCAGATAGCCATGAGGAGGGTCTGGATGTCACCACTGACCACCTTCTTGGACACTGTGAAGAATTTCTGTATATTTTGCTGAAAAAAAATTTTGACTGACAGCAATTAAGCTGTAAGTAAGCCACAAATTATATTTAAAGTATTATGTATGTAAAATGTGTATATAACATGTAAGTGTGTAGTTGATTTCATGAAATTTTAAGGTTTCCTTCATTAATTTTTTTGTGTTTACAGTGTTCACAGTTAAAGGAATCGCTTCAAATATTCTATGTGGCACACTAGAATTGCATAGGCCTTAAAATTAGACAGGTTTAAATATAAATACTGCTTTTACTAGGTACCTACAAAGTAATTTTAGAAATCATATAACCATCCAGATCCATTAATGGTAATATTAGTATCTGCTTTATAGATTTGTTGTTAAAATTCTTAAATGCTGGGCTGGGGATTTAGCTCAGTGATTAGAGTGCTTGCCTTGTAAGCACAAGGGCCTGAGTTCTGCAAGCACAAGGCCCTGAGTTCGATCCCGGCACCAAAAAAAAAAAAAAAAAGTTATTAAAAAAAAATTCTTAAATGTTTATTAAAAAAACTCATAAAACTAAATAGTAGCCATTAACTAAAAGAAATCGCTGTTACTATATTATTAATACAAGGAATGAAATTTCTATTTTACTTTTGCAGATTTCGATGCCAAGATAGAAAGTTCTCATGGAACAGATCACAAGTAAGTTTGTTGTTGAGTTCATGTGAGCATATCCTCTAGTGGAGATTGCATTTACTCTCTCAAATGTTTTCCCAATATTCTTTGTTACTATGAGCGAGTCAAAACATTTTGAAATTCTTATTAAAATATTGAAAAGCTTTGTAAAATAAGATAATTCCGTACTGACAGGATTAAGAGGTTTTTGGGGGTTTTTTGTTTGTTTTTTTGGTGCCGGGGATTGAACTCAGGGTCTTGTGCTTGCTAGGGATTGAACTCAGGGTTGCTTGCTAGGCAAGTGCTCTATCCACTGAGCTAAATCCCCAGCCCTGATTAAGAGTTACAGTGAGAACACATGTGTTCATGTGTAATCATGAATTTACTAAGATACTATGGAATATCAAAAATTTAAACTTTAGACATAAAGTATACTATACCTAGGAATGATGATATATTGACCCACACAAACTGAGATGCGGTAGACAAAGACAGGCTAACCAATCTCACAGAATCTATCATCCAACAAAGCGAAGAATTACCTTGGGCAACATTTGGTATAGCGTAACAAAGTATTTATGGTAATATTTTTTTAAAAAGGAAGTCATAAAATGTATTTCAATGCATGAAAACCATTTGCAAAGCCACCTTTCTTCACTTTCTCTCTTTCTTTCTCATTATGCAACCTCTGATACCAACTTAGGTTTTCAACTATCTGAATATTGAGAAGAGACTACAAAAAATTATGCTGGTATTTAAAAAACTGAAATGTACTGATTGTATCATAAATGTGTTAATTTGTATTCTCATTTTTAGCAATAATCTTGCAGATTTAAGAGATAGGAATACAATTCTTGAAGATAAAAATTGTTGGACACCCAAGTCTGAAAGCGTGGAACCCACAGACTGGACACAGTTTCAGTGCCAGACAATGCACTTGAGGGGATTAAGGCTGAAGACATCTGAACTCTCCATGAAAATTTCAATGTTTATTGTTGACAAATGGTATTTTCTTCCGGTGTGGGAAAAGCTGTAGCAATCCCTTCAAGCTTACTATCTCTGTCTTCCAACATGCCTCAGTTCTTCACCTGAGGAAAGCCCTGACTCTATGCATTCACAATGCTTCATCGCTTTTACCTCTTTTTTTTGGGGGAGGGGGGTTAGAGAAGACATATTGGCTATTTTTGTGATGTATATATTATCATCTTTTTGGAAGTATTGGAAAAACTTGCTTTTTGAGAGATTCTTTACCAGAATTTGCCTTTAGAATGGAAGGACTCTGAGAAAAAAAAAATACTATGACTGATGCCGAGAGACTTGTCACATTACAGAGTTATTAAGCATCAAAATTCTACATATCTTTTTAATGCCCATATTCATGGCTAGTCTATTTAAGATATACACAAACAATATAAATCAGAAATCAATACAGGCAGGCATACAGCCAATCCCAGATCTTTCTGTCTACACTGAATTAAGTCTATTACTCTTTCTACTACTTCTTTCACTTGTTAAAATAGGACCACAAAGTCTTAGGGTCGTTATTTCCATTTTGCTGATCAAATATTCTCTCCTCATGCAATATTATTTATAGTTAAATTGAATAAAATTTCATTCATTTTGAATTCTATGCTATGCATAAAATTATAGTTTAAAATATATAGGGTCATAAACTAAAATTAAGTGTCCAAAAGACTCAAGTATTTATATTTCAACTGGCTAATTAGCTAGCTAGAATTTTGTTTGTGGGGGAAAAGCAGGGGAAATAATATTAAATTATTCCACACATGAACTAAATTGAATGTGTTGTACAGATGACCAAAATCTTGGGAAGCTAATTTGCAAGGTTTAAAAAATATATATTTTATGGGCTTTTAGACTAAGTAAGCATGTTGATATATTTAAATGGTACAGTACAGTTTTCATATAACTTTCACATTCATTTACACTGTAAACACATTCAATAAAAAGTCTGTACTAACTGATATTCTAAAATATTTTCATAAAAACAATACAAAATAATCTAATCAAAATAATTGTGGTATATCATATCATCCATTAGGATTCCGACTTGTAAAACATTTCAAAGAAATTTTAGTTCGTGTCTACACCATCTATATACAATTTGAATTTGTTTTATGCAAATGGGTTCAGATCAGAACAAGAAGTTATTTTAGAAAATTTAATTTTAGTGAATGAATGAATTAATAAAAGAGCAATCCTATGAATTGTAAAGTAAAAAGGAAAGGAAAATAAATAACTTAGTAATCTAGCTCTAATATGCATCAATAGAAATGAAAGAATATGATTATTGGCTTTGGCTTGAATCTATTCTTTTAAATTTGACAATTTTGACTGGCACATTAAAGTGGTTATTATGTACTATAAACAAATTTATACAGATTTGTGGTAAGCTTTTTAATTCTGCTAAATATATTGTATCTGTGTATGACTGTTGGACAACCTTCAGATTGGCATTAACTAATTACTTCTTAGTCTATACCATACTTTTATGGACAAATCCTCATAAAGTATGATTTATGTATTAACCTATAAATAACACAAGTAAGAATCTTCAGGAATTAAGAGAAGTAAAACTATATGAACATTTAGATGTGGAAATCACCTTGTCCATTCTGGAAGTGCATGGGCATTTGATATTCTATTAGCTAATTAAACGTATTTTCAGACTAGTAGAAGAAAGAATGGAGCTGAAATAAGCTGAAAGACGTTACTTATTGATTACAATTAAATTTTTAAAAACCAGACAAGTATTTTTCTTTTAGAAGTGTTGCCTTTTTCTCCAAATACTTATTTGATAATTTTACAATACACAGGCATACTTTTGTAATTTTACAAAACAATGCTCTATTATGAGTATAACGGGATATATGAACATGTAATTTGCTTTTACTGAGTACGTTTAATTTACATAAGAATTTTTAGCAAGAAAATTTTAGTTCTCTTTGAGCTTTTTAGGGTTTCTCTCTCTCTCTCTCTCTCTCTCTCTCTCTCTCTCTTCCCACAACCTTACCATGTACTGATCTCCAGGTCAGATTGCCCATGTTAACAACTTATGAATTTTTTTCATATTTTTATGCTCATGTTTTGATGTTAAATAATTTAAAGACACATGTGTGCAGATGAAAGTACATATATTTTCAGTCTGTGTTTTGCCTTCCCTCAGCAACATCTCAACAGTAGAGCGTGGTGTGTGCTCTAAGATCAGCACGAGAAAGGCAGAGGCAGGAATTGAAGGTGGCCAAGGCTGCTTAGTAAATTCAAGGCTGGCCAGGACCGCATCGCCACATCCTGCGCCGTGTAACAAAACAAATGACAACAGCAACGAAACGATGTTTCTAAATGTCATTAAAAAAAATGTACAAGGATATTATAACATGTTTTACATTATACAGGACCATACTCCCCAACATTTTCCTTATATAACATTCCCCATTCCCTCAGTTTATAATTTTTTTCATAATAAATACAATTTTCATATAAAACTCTTGCAAATGTGTTTTGCCATTTTTTCTTATTTTTATGCTTTTTAAAGAGTAGATTTTCAAGGAATGAAATTACTGGGTGTAAATAATTAAATGTATAGAGATGTTGTGCATTTGTTTTTAGCCCTAAGGTGATTAATTTTTGCTCAAGTATCAACCGAGAGCAGATGCCAACTATTTTTAAATTAGTTGCCATTTTGCCTAATAATTTAATGTAATGAAACATTTTCCTTGAATTGCATTTCCCTAACTAATTTCAATGAAGATAATTTCTAAAAATGATTTGTTAGTTGGATTTGCTTTTAGAACTGCCTTAATAAAAATATTTTTTAAAGATTTTTTCCCATTATCTTGTAAAAAGCTCACTAGGTATTCTAAGTACTTGTTCATGCGTTATTTTTTTTTTTTTCAAAACTTGTTCGTACTATTACGGCATCTTTTGCTTTATAATAAAACCGATTCTGATACATAGATGGATATACCAGAAATTAAAAATATCTCTCTCTATATATATATTCCATTAAAAAAAAAGTATACCCTCTTCCAGGGAAGAAAATGGCATTTTTTTTCAATAGATTTTGTTGCCCTCATATGCGGGACCCTAGAGGGTGTTGTGCATTGCAGAAATCCCACTACACTGGTGGCCCTTACAGAAGAAATTGAAAATGCATGTGCAGCCATCTCAATGACCAGGGTTACCCAAGCAGCACTTCATCGTACTAATAGATGTCTGCAAGCTAAATGCCCCTACTCTGAGCACCTCTTGTAATTGTAGGGGCCATAGATAACTCGTATTAATCTCATGCTGTCTCTGTAAATTTAGTATTAAAATATTTATATATGTTTCCTTTCCTGAAGTATTGTGTATACTATTTTTGGCAGTCTCCCCTGTTCCACTATATATATTTTACTTTCTTTCTGATACATAGCCACTTCAGCAAGCACCACTTACCAAAGAATCTATTTTTTCAGTCCAGTTTTACTTTTTCCATTTAAACTATTACTACTTAATATCAATTAATTGCTTAATTAATATCACAGTTATATTGATATCTATTCCTTAATTGTTTCTGTCTTTGATCAACACATCAATTTCCATACTGTACTATCAGTTTTTGATAATACTATATG
>QZML01001651.1:2288841-2303183 GCA_016801275.1 Hystrix brachyura | reverse complement strand
GCCTGCACTCCCACCCCCAATCTCAGTCTCACATTCTTGATCCCAGCAGAACCATGCCAAACCAATCAATAGATTAATTTAGTAACCGCACACTCTAGATCCAGCTATCTCTTACCACATGAGGCTTTGGGGGGACATCTAGACACAAACCATAACACTATACTAACTGTATATTGCCAGCTTTGCAATATACTTTTTTCGTTGCTACAAGTCCTTAACTATTTTTTTTTTTTTTGGTTATTGGTTTTCCAATTCTTTAAGTGTAGAAGTGTAGAAGAAAATATACATAAACTAGAAGCAAAAGCTAAAATTCTCTTGTTTGAACTTGGAGACAGTTTACATATTTTGGATAATTGTTTCATAGAGATTCTAAATTAAACTTAATGTCAAATTCAAAGATTGTTTATTATGACATTGGGTCTTCCAGTTATATTGACAAAATGACTTTAAATTTGATTTTTGTTTTCATTTATTGTGTCGTTTGATTATTCTCTAATGTTTTTTGTTTTGTTTTTTTTGCTGCTGAGGATTGAACTCAGGGCCAAGTGCCGCTAGGCAAGCACTCTACCGCTTGAGCTAAATCCTCAACCTCCCTAAGTTTTCAAAATCAAAGAAAATCACATAAAGTAAATATTTCTCCTTGAATCAATTTTAATTGATTTTTTTGGTGAGTCACCCACCTCATTGTTTTCTAGTCTCAGTTTCACAGCTGGTTCCCTTTAGTGCACTAAAACTTATATGGAAATTTAGTTACCAATTTCATTAGTTGTATTGCTAGTTTGATAACAATCGTACTTTAATTTAGATGAATGGAAATATTCTGTTAAATATCTGCTTGTTGAAAGTTTTAGTGATTTTTCTTTTTGCCAGCTAATATACTCTAAGTTGTCTGGATTTTCCCCCACAGATAACAAGATAATTCATCATAAATAGATGAGTTATTGTTAGATGGATGGTAAAGAAATAATTATCCAATTCCTTAAAGTTCTTTGTTTCTGTCATATTGGCCCAAACTTGAATGAAAGCATTTAACTTTATAAGAACATATTTAACATGCTATCATTGTATTTCTATTAGTATTTATTTTGAATACTGTAAAATCTTAGTTTGGGAGCATGATTCATTTCAGAAACATGCTTGTAATCCAGAGGACTTGGATATGAAACCAAATCTCCCCATAACAAATAATGGAAACTCGAATGATTCATTTCACAAGCCAAAAATATTCATACAAAAATGATTATAATACTGTAATATAATAAATAATAATGAAGAAAATACAAAATGTAAAGAAAAATAAACAAATTAACTTGCACTTATATTTTAAACCTTTGTGCCTGGTGTGAAGGAGATGAGAGAAGGGTTATTGTGTGGGACAACTTTCGCTATCCCTAACGTAGTCAAAGCTTTCTATTGGCTCAAGAGAATCTTTTTCTCTTTGTGCAACTTCAACAAGGGACCTATCCAAGGACAACTACTATTGCCTCCTTTTCAGGATTTTGTGAAAATGTGGCATTACATCGTCATTGAACAGATTCTTCGTTTATACTGCTACAACCTTATTAGGGTGACACTTTTCTACAAATTTTTACACTGCTTTCCAGATTTGATACATCTTCCTAATTTCGTTTGAAGTGAGGGATTTTCCTAAACCTTCTTCTTCTGTGCAGATGAGATCGTCTTCATAACCTCCTGCTATTGGGAGAAAATCATGCATAATCCCACCGAGNNAGAGAGAGAGAGAGAGAGAGAGAGAGAGAGAGAGAGAGAGAGAGAGAGAGCGAGAGAGAGAGAGCGAGAGATCACTGGCTCGGTTGTGATCACGTGACATTTGGCATCGCATATTGCTCATATTGCAAGACAGCACTTGTTTATCAAGTTATAATTTACTAGAGATGTTTGTCTCCTCAAAATTCCCAGAACAAGTTACAATCCAAGATTTTACTGTTTTTTTTAACTTCTTGCAAAAGTGAATTTTCTGTTACTGCATAATGCCATTTTTATATACTGTCAATATTTTACCATTAAATTTCAATGTATCTGACATTATTAATACAATTTGTTGTATTGTATTTTCTTGATGAATATTGAATTACCTCTCTCTTTTGTTGCAGACTAAATCCCATCTTTTTAGAGTATCTGTCTCTTTCCTTTTATGAACTAATATCGTGCCTGTCTTCCATTGCATATGATAGTATTGCTTTTAGAACTCAGATATTGGCTTGATCTCTCTTTTCTATAACACATTTTGATTGTGGCACATAACATGCCATTCTTGTCATGTCACTGCTGAGAAGTTCTATAAGAAAATACTCAAGCATTTTCTACTCCCAAATTTAGTAAGACATTTTATTACACAGGATCAATTTTCTTTCAAGCTGATGAAAAGTATCTTCTGCTGTTCATTTTACCACTAATACTGTCCCTTTATTTCCTTTTTGGAGCTTCTTTTTCTTAGTTATAAGCCTTCAGAATCTTTGTTCTCACCCTGTTTATATTGATTCATTCTTTTCTGTTTGTCCTGGTTTTTCAAGTCTTTCTATTTTTGCTTGTGTTTAGAGAGAATTTTTGAGTTTCATTATCCAGGAAACTTACTGAAGATTCAAAATGAGCTGAGAGTTTTCCTTAGGTATTCATAAGGTTTAGTCCCAGTTAGCATCAGACCTCTATGCACTTTAAAATACATTAAGATACTCTAAATAACATATCATATTTTTGAAAAATTCTAGAAATGATGTTTGCGTAGTTCCTTCAGGTGATAAACTGAATAAAAGGGATAAGAGTATAATAAATCTGAATATGTGGAGATACTGAACAATTGGGAAAAATAAGCAACTATGTAAAATTCTGTCTTAATCTATTGTCTACAATTAGGAATAAAATTCATTTTTTCAGACACTTTGATTAACTACTGTCCTAAATGTAGCTCATTAAATTAGTATGAAAACAAATCCAGTTTATGTTGCATAATTAACTAAGTATGAAGGTATACAATTACTGTACATAGAAACTGAAGGGCATCTAAATATTCACCATATAAGCAATGTATGAATTTTAAGCATTTTTGAAATAGTAAAGCAATTTTTTGATAAAATAGGAAATATATGTCTATACATATATATGTTCGAAAATGAAAGAATTTCGAAAAGTGAACAATTAAAAATAAGTTTTGAGTAGTTTTCTTCATATTTATCTTTTCCTTAAGATATGTTTTCACTTACTTTATGACTGTAATTTTATAATGAAATTGATGACTCCCCTCACGTTTTTAAAAAATACACATATAATTGATCTTTAATCTTTTATTAAAAATGTTCATTATACAGGATTTTAATCTAGAACAATTATATTTTATCAAGTTTTTAGTGATCTTTTTTATTTGTTTAGAAACCTTTGACAGTCATGATGAAACCAAGGTCATATCTGTTAAATTGTCAAAATACCATAGTTTTAATATGAATCATTTTATTCATTTAATTCTCATTAATTCATAATTAGATTTTGCTTTCAAATGCTCAATGACTTTTACAGATTAATCGGTAACTCATTTGTAAGTTGATCTAAGATTTTATTATTTCCTTTCAGAAATGATTTGGTCATCTACTTTTTACAAGTACAAATTTATGTGACCTATTTACATTTGCTGAGCCTCCCATATCCTTTGTAGTAGATGATCACAAACAAAAGTCATGAATATGTTTGCATATATGTATGTGTGTGCATGTTGGCCAGTGTGTGTAGATATATGAAGACAAAGAATGGCTAGAATGATATTTATATGAAAATTATGGACACATTCTTTTTCTTTATTATTAATTTTTACTAGTAAACATTTATATACATCATTATGTATATAATGATCTTATTTATCATAGGAATTTGTACCTGTACATAATATATCTTGATTCTTCTTCTTTTTTGCATTAGCCTGCCTTCCCTTCAACTCTTCTTCCCCTCCTTAATTACAAAAGCTTTGTTTCCACATTTTCCTTTTATTCTTTTCTTTTCTTTCTTTTTTTCCCTTCCTTATACATTCTTATTTCAGTTCCCTTCATATTCTTTCATATTCTCATTATTTGAAAAAATAAAATACGTACATTACACATATGCTTAGATGTCTAGAATTATAAAAGAAACAATGTTTTAAGACTTCTATGAATACTTTAAATTATGTTTTACAACAAAATGACATATTTTAAACAACAAACAATAAAATGCTTTTTCTTTAAAAAAGAAAAAAGAAAGAAAGAAAGAAAACTAAACCAG
Organism: Hystrix brachyura; assembly: GCA_016801275.1. NCBI lineage: Eukaryota > Metazoa > Chordata > Mammalia > Rodentia > Hystricidae > Hystrix > Hystrix brachyura. The sequence continues at coordinate 2,298,917 of QZML01001651.1, read as the reverse complement.
GTGATTAGAAAAGAAAGCATTGGGTAGAGATTTACAATTCAAGATGAAACAAGTCCAACGAATGATGTAATCACCTACAACTTCACAGTAGAAACATAAAGGATGCTCCACAAATTAATTCTGATTATGTTCATTCTTAGTAATTATAGATAATATTCATTTAAAAGGTAAATTATATACTTTTAAACATTCTAACCTCATGTAAAATATGTATCTATCATAAAATTTGTCTTCTTTTCAAATTATCCAGAGATTGTTTTCTGTCCGTCATTTGGGGAATCTCAAATTAGCTATACAAAATACCAATGGTAAAAATGTTCCAGAAGGATTGCTAATATCATTTGTTAAACTTTTCTGTAAGATCTAGAAATGCTAATTTTGACCTTGTAATGAGGAAATGTTTTGAGTATTGTGAATAAATTACGTAAGTGGAAAAATCTTTACTGCTCTCTATTCTAAATTCAAAGTTTCATTTTACACTGTCAATTGTATATTCTCAACAATTCAGCTTAATAAAATAATTAATTGACTTTAAAATGTTGGTAAAATTAGAATTGATAGGCCTAACTTCAAGTCTGAGCTTCATAATTCTCCATGTATGTATTTTAACTGTTCTTTTAATTTGAATAACTCCCAAATGTGGTATTTATGCTATGGGCACTGGAAATATTACTGGCATTTTGGTTCTGATTGTTTTGAAAGGGTCTTTCTTGGATGAATCTGGAATTTCTTTGAAATGAATGTATCGATATAGATGCAGATCTCATAACTTTTATCATTCAAGTTAAAGCATTGTATCTCAACCACTTTCAAATACATTGGTGATTTTAATTATATACGGTGACCTTTAAAATTATAAATTCTGAAGTTTAATGAAATTAGAGAGATTTGATGCAAACTAAGTAATTGAGACAATTTCTCCCATATAAAATGCATATATATCATACATTTTACATATATTATCTCATTATACACACTCGAATTCTCCAATGTAAATACTACACCCCTTTAAACACATACATGTGCAAAACTGTAGCAGCTTGATATCTGTTGTCATATGGTGTCTCAATTACTTTTTCTTGTTGTCACAAAATACCTGACAGCCAAGGTTAAAGGAAGAAAGGTTTATTCAGCTCACAGTGTGTAGAGGTTTCATCTCATAGCTACCTGACACCAAGGTAGGGTGGCATGGCAGAGGGGCATCGCAGAGGAGATCCCGTTCATGGCAGGCAGAAGGTAGCAAGCAGCAAGGGAGGAGACAGATTCTTTCTGTCTCTATGTACTATCTGGGCTATCTTCCCTTAGGGGGGGTAGCACTTACACCCAGGGTGGGGCAGCTTTGACCCTGGTGCTGTACTGTGAATCAATCCCAGCACCACGTTCTCCATGCCAACAACTCACACCCTAGATTCAGACAAACCCCGCCTATGACCACATGAGGCTTTGGGGGGACATCTAGACACAAGCTGTAACAAATGGCTGGTGAGACTCCACTATAAATAATTTTTAAATAGTACTACTTTGAATGATTAATCTATTTTAGGAATTATGTGTAGTGTTTCTACTTGTATTTTCTCAACTAATAAAATAAATGTACATAACTGAATACAGAATTCACAACCTCAGCACATAAGCTGGGTAGAAGTAAATCCTTACTCTTCAACTATTAAAGTCACATATCTTTCAGGGCATAGGACGGTTCTTAACACTCTATTCCTGACCTTACACTTAGAGGCAATAGATGAGACAGGAAAGCACGAGGCTCTGAGCTCGACCTGCAGTGCCCCCCCCCAAATGATGATACAGAAATGCAGAGTGAAGATTGTGGAAACATTAAAGTGTCATCTTTTACATTCAATTTTATACAGCAATTATTTTAAAACTACTAGATCAAGAACATAATCACTTTGCTAATGACTGAGAAGTAGATGTTAATTTATGTCTAAATAAAATTGTTAGAATTTTAAGCATATATGCCTTCTCTCTTAATTTCATCTTTGGGAGAATCATCATAATTTCTTCTCATAAGTAATTTTGAGTATTTTTTAATCTTTCAAGAGAAATAACACTAAAATAATAAAAGTAAACTATGCTAAAAAGATTCTATCATCTTGATTTTTTTTATACATTCAAGTTTCACAAGTATATGCTTTTTTAGAATAATAAAATAAATCATTCCTATAATTCTCTGGAAATTTATGGATAAAATAAAGTACAAATTTAGAGCTCATGAGAAACTTCTGATTTGTTTTACACACGTTTCTTTTCAAAAACAAGTTTAATTTCTATTAAAGTTAATATTGTTATTGGCCACCCTAACTTTCAATGAAATATTTTTATTTTTCACTGAAACAAAATAGTTGTGCACATGTATGACTTATGATGTGTACATTGGGTTGTGATCAATTTAGAGTAATAAATATATTCATCTTCTTACACTTTTACCTTTTTATTGTGAGTACATTCAAAATTCTCACTTTTAATTATTTTGAGGTGAAAAATGCTTTAATGCCAATTCACTCTATTGTGTGATAGAACACTAGATGTTGTCGTTCCTATCTAACTTGACAATCAGTCACTTGTCTTTTCAGTCTGTGAGAAGCATTTCTATCAAGATTTATGAGATTAATATTTTTAGATTTCACATGAGTGCTTTTATTTCTGTTCTTCATTTATTTCACCACCATAATGTGCTACAGGTAAATTCATGTTATCCCAAATGCCAGGATAGTCATTTTTATTATTGAATATTATTCCATTGTACTTATCAAATCTGTGGATCAGCATTTATTCTGGCTCTTGTGAAGAATGTTATAAATTAACATGGGGCTATGGAAGTCTCTTGAACATACTGATTTTATTTGCTTTGGGTATACACTCAGTAGCAAGATTACTGTATTATGTGGTGGTTCTACTTTTATTATTTTTTTTAGGAGCTTCTATACCTTACTCATAATGGCTGTACTGATTTATATTTGTATCAACATTGTATGATAATTCCCCTTTCTCCACATCCAGAACAAAATCTTTTTGTCTTTTGCCTAACAGTCATTGTAAACAGAGTGAAGTGGTGTCCTAGCTGGTTTGGATTTGTATTTCCTGGATGGATGTAATGGTGGCTAATTTTTTTATATAATGTGTGTCCTTTTTTGAGAAAAGCCTATTCGAGTATCGATCTCATCTTTAATTGAATTAATAGGATTTTTAAAATTTTTAATTTTTTACTTTTACAGTTTAATTATTTGAATTTCTTTTATAGTCCATTCATTTCCTCAGACCCGGTCAGATGGAAATCAATCCTTTAGCACCAGGAGGCTGCCTGGAGACATTTTGAATCCTGACCACAAGAAGCAGTTTATAAACATTTTCTCTATTTTGCAAGTGGTCCCTTCATTTTATTGATTTTTATTTGTTGCACAGATGCTTTTTAATTAATATCATTATAAATGTTAATGTTGTTTTAGTTTCCTGAACATCTGGGATCACAGCCAAGAGATGTTTGCTCAGGACAATGCCCTGTGTGTTTCAGTCTGCAGTTTTGTCTAGAAGTTCCATAGCTTTGGCTCTTACAATTAAGCCTGTGATACATTCTGTGTTCTTATGTAACTAGTAAGAGAATACTTTAGCTTCATTATTCTGCATGTGACTGTCGTGTTCTTCCAGCATCGTTTTTGAAATGATTATATTTTCTCCATGTGTGTACTTGTGTTCTTTGTCAAAAATTGATTGGATGCTAATCAGATAGTCATCTTACACACAAATATCTCTGCCTCTTACTTAACAAAAGCAAAATTATAATACAAACTCTTTTAAATACTTTAACCACAAAATATAGAAATACTTCTCAAGTGGAGTCATTTGAATATTTCTTGTAAAAGTAGTTCTTTATTTGGGTGTAAAGATGTGTTCCTTTGTCACTGGTAATTCTTTTGTATGTATGCTTTTTGACTCTTGATTTAAAATCAAGACAAAGCTTTTTATGATGTGCAAAACGCAGACCCACCATTTAAAAACACAAAGGAACAAAATTACATGTTTCCCATGGAAAATAGAAACAATGTTTACAGTTGAAATCATAATTCAGCTCATTTTGGCTATTTTTCCAATGTTAAAGAATCAAAGACATGAGGAAAAAAGGAGATTCAAAGTATGCTTTGAGTACTATAAGTGAACCTGAAGAAAAAAGCACTAGAAACAGATATAACAATACGATGGATTTAGTTAGCATTTCACAGAAAAGTATACAGAAAAGGCAGCTTAGAAAACAGAAAACAAGAAAGAAAAGGCCAAAAAAGTAGAGTTTTCAATTGGGATATTAATCTGTGTTTTCAGAAGCATTTGCTGAAACTCTAGCAAATGAAAGGAATTGAGATGAGCCTAAGGACTGTTGTGAAGGTGCATAGAATTCAGCTGTAGGATGTTTGATAGTCAAGAATTCTGAAGAACACTCTGCTGAATTATTCCTTTTCTATAAATGGCCTAATGTGAAGTGAATCATTCTAGTAGGAAGGGCGCTGAGGTTGGATTATACAGGCTTGAATTTTTCCCACAGATCTTGGATAAATTTTAACTCCTCTGTTTTATCTTTTTATCCAAATTCTTTCCATTCTAGGTTTTGTAGGACTAAAAGAATAACAAAAACACACTCAGTTCGATGGTTTATAAAATGCTATTAATATATACAAAGTTTTGTTTCCAGTGATATTAGCTTCTGTCTGGTTCCTACTCTCTGAATAGACACTAACTAATGTATTGAATGTCATTTTTGGGTATGTCTATTTTTTTCATTTCTAAAATTTAATATACAGTATGAATTGATATACTTAACCAGAAATTAGAGTCAAATCACTCATAAAGTTGTTCAAACTTGCCCTTCTTTCTCGATTTACCCTAAGTATTCATTGACATTATTTGAGTTAATTTAGGCATTAATTTCTATTGTTTTCATACGAAATGTGAAAAATTTCTGTGGGTATGTCTCATACACTCACTCACTGAAATACAGACCTGCCCACACTTGTCAGATTCTTTCCTACTCCTGGAAATCTGGATGCTGGAGATCGGAATTGCATCAAATCTGTTTCTCATCAAGATAGAGTAACAGTGGCAAGATTTACCTTTCCATCTAACACAGAGACAGAAAGTGGACTGAAATATCAACCACAAAAGGAGATATAAAAGCAGAATTCATATATTGTTTATCAGAAATAATTAGACAGTGATCCCTGAGACAAGGCATCAAGTAAGCTGAAATCTACAATGCGGAAATGAATCCCTAGAATGAGTTTCCAGGCAACAGCCAAGTGAAGGGGAGTCCAGGCTCTCCCTGACTGAAGCTGCAGATCCATCACTTACCTGGCAGCTGAGGCAAAGTGGGGAAGGCTGACAAAAGAGCACATGGAGGTCTGAAGATAGTCCTCCTCATTGTCTAACTGCAGTCTGAACAATTTACCATAGGTGAAGAAAACACACAAACCAGGAAAGTACTGCATGGAAAATATGGAGAAAAATTCTCAAATTTTAGGAAGGGCCTGGAATACATTCCATTCCTAGCACCAAGAGTAAAATCTTCATTATTCCCAGGAGATGACAGACAGAATCTAAAAGGAATTAATCTCAGCATAACACAGTGTCAAAATTAATTCTTGCATTAATGCTACACTGAGTCTTAAAGATTAAAAAAAGCTTAAAAATACCTAAAATATCATAACCATTTTGAAGTGAAAGCCCCGAATTGACCCTGCCGGCCACTTGGAGGTCTCTTCATCTGGGTACGAGAAGGACAGTCGTGGCACACAGAGTGTATGCTGGTTTGAGTCCTTTATTAGCTGGGGGTCAAGAGTAAACTCATTCACCAAAGAACTCTCGGCCACTGACACAACGCAGAAAGGGGTTTTTATAGGCAGAGGGCAATTACATCAGCATCACAAGACAGTTACCAGAAACTGTAACTACATCAGAATCACAGGACTGTTACAGAATTGTCAGTTAATACATTTTTCAAGAGAAGCAATTTTTCATTGGCAACACTAGGTGAAGATTGTTCTGCCCCACTGATGGTTTTGTAGGACTAAAAGAATTAAAAAAAAAAAAAAAAACATGTGGGGCTTGTAGAGAGCAACAGTTCAGCAAAAGTTCAGGCTTTCATGGAGGCCACCCAAAAAGGGGTGGATGCCAGGCTGGTTCCCATGAGGCCATCTAACAAGGAAGAGCTAGGATAAAATGGAGGTGCTTTGGCCATCATGGTTTATATGCAACTTATTTGAATGAGACAATGAAACTTAAAATTACTTAAAGGAACACAAAAATGCCCACCATGCAGCAAGGCACACTTTACGAAGTCTAATGCTAATATGAAAAGCCTAAGCATGCAATGAAGCAGTAATATGTAACCTATAATAAAAAGGAAGAAGCAATCAATTAAAACCAAAACAGAAATGGCATTGATGAGAAAATTAGTAGTCATGAATACTGAATGCCTTACAACTGTGTCAGTGTTCAAAAAAACTAAGAGAGATTGAACATAGTAGTTAGAAGCATCAAAGGTATAGAAAGGAACACGAAACCAATTTGTAGAATTTCAGACTACAATTTTTGTGATAAAAATACACTGTATGGAACAAAGAAGATATCAAACATTGCAGAAGAAAATATTAATAAACTAGAATTCAGTGTTGTAGGTTCAACATAACTAAAAAACAAAACGCTACTGAGAAGAGAGACACAGAAGGATAGGAGTGAAACTGAGCAAAAGAGAGAACAAGAGAAAGAAATGAGGAAATATGAAATATGCTTGACCACTCCCTTTGCAGCTGTGTGATACAGCCGAAGAAGGGAAGCTGCGCTGGAAACCGGAGAAAGGCTGGCGCGGGGTGCGGGGCGGGGGGGGGGGCCGACTCACCCTCCAGCGTCCACAGGAGCACAGAATTGCTAGTGTCTCGGTCTAAGGATCCGTGAAATATAGGATTATAAAATAATAAACTTGTGTTGCTTTAAACATTATATTTGCAGTAGTTCCGTAGAGCAGCAGGGACAATGGAAATCTTATATAGAGAGAAATCTAAAGAAAGAAAAGAGAAGTAAAAAGTGGGGCACCAGCAGAGTCCTATCCACAGCATCTGAGGTTGAGTTAATGCTGTACTCAACTTTGGTGATGGAAAGAAAGAGCGCTGTGAAGACTAAGGGCCTTTGTCGTCACAAATTTAATGAAAAAGAAAGACCGTATGTCTCAAAGCTGAGCAAATCTTAGTATAAAAAATGTACATTCAAATAATTGGATAAAAGAATTCGGGGAGCCTCTGACAAAAGGATAAAAAAGACATATTACTTAGAAAAAAATGAAAGTAAGCATCAGAGGAGATTTCTCCTCACAGACTAAGCAAAATTTTAGGAAATAGAATGAAATAATCAAGAGTAAGTGTCATGAGCAATGATCAAATAGGGTTCTTTATCCTCAGACTAGAAGTGAATTCACTAAAATTCAATTCAATTTATTTCATTAAAGTAATAAAAACAAAAAAAACCAGAAAATGTATGATCATTTCAGTAGGTGCCCTTGAAAATCTAACAGGTAGCAATCTAGTGTCCATTCTGGATAAATATACACTCAGAAAACTAGGAAAAGGAATTTCTTAATTTGAAAAAGGGCATCTAAAAAGCATACTGAGTTGTTTAGTATTAATTTGCTCTCCACTAACCTCAGAGGGAAAGCAAGAAGTTGTCTTACTACCTCCATTCAACATTGTACTTGGGATGCCCATTACTGTGAAAATGAACAAAAGAAACAAAATGAACCCAAATGCATTTTGGAAGGAAAAAAGAAAAATTGCCCCTGTTCATAGTTGACATGACTGCCTATGTAGAAATCCTAATGTATATGGCATGAAGCTAATAGAATGTAAAAGTGAATTTGAAAATATTGTAAGTTATAAAATTGACATAAAATAGGTCATAAATGTTTATATTCTAGAGAAATTATTTAAAAATTGATTCTAAAAACAATACCTTTTCAAAAATATTCAGCACACAAGGTAAAATTGGACAAATGTATGTAAGAAAATTAAACTGAAAATTACGCAATATTTCTTAGGAAACTATAGATGACCTAAATAAGTGGAAGAATACATCAAATGCATGGGCCTAAACACTCAATTATTTTATATATCAATACTCCCTAAATTGGTATGTATTCAAGTAAAGGAATTCCAACAAAAATCCCGTAAATATTTCAAAAGAATTTTAATTGAAATTGGCAAACTGTTCCAAAAATTCATATAAAAATTCGAAGAACTGAAAATAGCCCCCCAAAACTCTAAAATGTAATCAGAACTTTGAAGGACTAACATTATATATTTCAAAAATGTATTGTAAGACTACAGTAATTAAGATGGTGTAATGTAGATATAATGAAAAACACATGGACCAATTAAACAGAGTAGAAAATTTGTTGATAATAGGCTGAAACACATATGAACAAAATTGATATTTACGAAGGTAAAAAAGCAATTCGGTGGAGTAGCAATTGTTACTCTGCTACAGAGAAGGGTAAATTTGAGTCATTTGTAGGAAAACCAATGTACCTTGAGACCATAATGTTAACTGAAATAAATCTGACACACAAGCTTAAATACTGAATGGTTTCTCTTATATGACAAAACTTTATATGAGAAAACCAGAATATAAATAAATCGAAGTGCCAAATAAAGATAGATACTAGGACACAGTCAGATAGATCTTTTGCAAATGGGAAGGGAACCAAAAGAAGGGGGGAGGGGAAAGATGGGCAAGCAAAGGAGAAGTAAAGAGAATTGAGATGTGGTCAGTACATGTACCAACTCCTCATAGTGAATGTAATTATTATGTACAACAAAATGAATGTAATTATTATGTACAAGTAAGTACTAACAAAAATAAAATTCTCACTGAAAACATACATATACAGAGACAAGTAGATGAACATACAACCCGTACAAATATTAACTAAAAATGGATCATGGGACTCAAATATGAAATATCAAACTCAAAAGTAAAACAAAGATGATGTGTAGCGAACTTGTGATTGGACAAGATTTCCTAGAAAAGTGCAGCTTATAAAGGACAATTGATAAGTTGTAGTTTATCATCATCAAAATTACTCTTTTCACAAGACACTGTTAATAAAAATGCAAAATCAAACTTTGAGGACATATTCAAACACTTGTCTCAAAAAGTATACAGAAATATGTGATGAACACTAAAAATGTAACAAACAAAAAACTCTTTCAAAAAATATTTGAAGAAATAGTTCAATAAAGAAAAGCATATGAATACCAGGAAAGACAATTGGCATCGTGATTCATTAGAAAAATGAAATATAAAACTGCACTGTGATACCACTACAATCCTATTAGAATGAGTTTAATTTTTTTTTAATAGTCTCACTTAAATCACTAAGTTGCCCAGGCAAGGCTCCAACTTTTGATCCTCCTACATCAACATCTTATCGTGGTAGAATGGCAATAATTTTATAAGATATTGACATTAGCAAGTATTGGCAAGGGTAAGGGGGACCCAGGATGCAGAAAAACTAGTGGAAATATAATTTTAATAATTGAGAAAAGTTCAGAGGTTTCCACAAGAGTAAACTTATACTTCTCATTTGAACCTACCATTGCACCCTGAGTTATTTCCCTGGTGGGTGAAGACATATAAATAACCACAAAAATACATAAATACTAATAAAAGTGTTATTTTTAGTAGAACACTGGAAATAACCCAGGTGTGCATCCTCAGGAGAATAGATAAGCAAATATGGCATATTACACAGTTAAATACTTGACAATAAAATTGAATGAAATAATGATCCACTGACACAGAGATTCTCAAAATTATTATCGTAAGTCAAAGAAGCTAAATGAACAGAATGTACACTCTATGAATCTACATAAAATCGTAGGAACGAAAGGAATTACTTAATGGAAAACAAACAGAACAATGTGCTTGGAAGGGGGAATGAAAAAGGTAAGGACAAATAGTAAAAGGCATAAGGAGGGGCTGGGGATTTAGCTCAGCAGTTAGAGTGCTTGCCTAGCAAGCTC
>QZML01001651.1:2273916-2288351 GCA_016801275.1 Hystrix brachyura | reverse complement strand
TTTTTTTGTGGTGCCGGGGATCGAACTCAGGCCCTTGTGCTTGCAAGGCAAGCACTCTAATCACTGAGCTAAATCCCCAGCCCCATAATTACATAATATTTTAATACAGGATACAGGTACATTTATTGAGCATTGTATTTGGAATGTTTTGGATATATTAAGAACTGAAAATCAAGCACAAATATGAAAAATGATATTCAAAATTCATATAAATTTCATGGAAATTCTAGAATACATTTTCTAAATAAAAACCCTCATTCCTATTTGAATTTTTTTGGTATTTATTTCTTTCTGAAAATATCCAAAGTATTCTGGGTTTGTTATTTTAAATTTCTAAATCATATACATGCATTTGAAAACAAATAGTTGCTCCCGTTCTCAGTTATAAGAAACAATGTACAAATTGCAAGCTAATTTGCATTAAAAATAAGCAATATATTCAAGATGTTCTTAATACATATTTTTGTTGTGAATTATACATTTAATTCTGTTATAAATTTTCCATAAAGGGCAATATATATTATCTTATAGACTATTATATATAATTAAAACAAAATGTAACATGAAATACACAGAAATAATATAAATTGCTGAAATTTGTAGATACAAACTTTCATTCATATATTCAAGCAACAGGAATGAAAACTGAGATAATCTGTGTCACTAAAACACCTCTTTAACCCAGAAAATTCTTGACTAAGTAGGTGATGCTGTAAATTAAGAAATTACTCTGTCATGGGAAACGTTTGAAAGAAAACTTAGCCAAATGATTTACGTGTCTGCGGATCCAGCCCACCTTTGTAGAATTTCCAGCTCCCCACGTTACAACGATATAGTTATCAAGGCTCATTTCAAACTGTCTCCTAGCTGACCTCTCAGTAACACTAACCACTCCTAATTATTTTATCACCTTAAATTATTTTGTCACTTTAAGCCAGATCAAAAAGCTCTCGATGACCTTGAGCCTGACCCTAGATTCTCTGTAGCTTCCAGGAAGGGCCTCCCACCTCGTTGTTTACTCCCGGGAGCCCCTGACTGTGCTTTATCCATCTGATCCTCAGGTATGTGGGTGAAGTTTTTGGAGCAGGCCATCGAGAGGGCATTTAAATTCACATTAAGATTATTCTTTTTGTACCTAATATTTTTAATTCACTATAATAATTATCTATAAAAGTTTTGACCCAAATTCAAATCAGATTATTTGTATTGATTCAGTAATAGTACCATTTACCATTTCATTAATTCTTACGTCAGTTTCTCACAACAAAATAACTTGTTTACTAATTTTAGTGTATAATATTATTATCAGATATACTTGACATAATATATACTTGACTTAATATTCATGAAACAATGACTGAGCTAGCTGATACTAGAGGTAAACAAATTTTACAGTGAAATGTGTTATTCATGAGCTTAGCTTTTTTTTTTCTTTTTTTTTGCTCTCCGCCACTTTCATGAGCAGCTGTTAGCTTTGTTTAATGAGGTTTTAAACTTTAAAAAATTACATTTAAAATTTTTACATACTATTTTCTTGTCTGGTCTCTAAATAGATACTGTCTGTTTTTAAAAGAGACATTTTCTTACATTATAAAAATAAATGAATGCTTATTGAAGAAATAATAAACAGCAGAAAGATAAAGAGAAGAAACAAAATTTATATCCCATTTTCAGGTTACAATCACTTAAATATTCATGGGTATTCAGAAATAGTACAAAATATGCCTTTATAAGTCAGATATATTGATGCACACCCGAGATCTCTCAGATCATGAGGCCCAGTGCAGAGCATCTCAAGTTCCAGTCTTGGCTGCGAAACTTAGCAAGATTCTGTCTCCAAAAAAAAAACAAAAAACAAACAAACAAAAAAACTATAAATGGGCTGAAGATGTGGTGCACTGGAAAAGTGCCCATGGATTCTATTCCCAGTACTGGAAAAAATATGCCTTTTAATAAACTACAGTATTATATAATATAAAATACCTACTCTTAAAAGTCTTTAAAATTTTCAACACTATGTTATAAATATATATGACACATAACATGTCATATAAAATGCAGTAGATTTAGAATATATTTTCTTGATGTATATATGCAGATCAATTTTCTCCCTTGCTCTCTCTCTCATGTATGCATATACATATGCTATTCTTTTCATTTCATAACTCAGAATTTTATACTACTTATAGTTTATACTACTTATAGTTTTTTTTTCGTCTTCCACATGTGGTTAGAAGCTGAAAGCTTTTTAAAATTATTTTCTTTATGATTATTTTTGCAATGTTATTAGTATGTAAGTCAACCAAACTATTTTCAGTATTAATAAATAAATAAAGCATATCTTTGTTCTGCTGAAATAATAGACTATATATTACAGAATACAACAGAAATTTTATATAAGTACGCATTTAGGAAGAGTCACAAGTCAGAATTGGGGAAAGAGAAGAGTCAAGAAAGTTCTTTAAAGTATGTGAGAAAAATATTTGAGGACAATCATGTTTCCTGTCATTTTATAAAAAAGCTTGAGTATGATGTTTTATATCTTAAAGGTGTAAGGCCGCTCATATTGTTGAAAAAGGAATTTAGAATTGAAGGAATTTGAAGTGTTCTACTCTGTCCTTGGGTGTATCATTTTCTGAAGTCAGAGGCTCATGAACAAGTAGAGAAGCGTATCTCATGCCAAATGAAAATACACTATATATTGTCCAGACAAATACATATTAATAAATTTAAATTCTAAAGGTTAAAGAAAAAACATGTGTTTTACTTCCTAATAGTAGATTTTGTATTACTTCAAAGAAATCTTTATTCACAAATGATTTAAACAAATTTCTTCATTCTGGAGAACAATATACTTGCAGACTAAGAATAAGAACACATCATCTTAAATTGGCTCATGTGTGCAATTCACCATAGAATTCTATGAACATATCAGATACAAGTATTCATTCATTCCCTCACTATTAATTTGTGAAACATAATACAGAATCATGTGAACTTCTGAGAGCTTAAGGAAAAAGAGTAAAATGTAGTCAAAATTCAGCAAGGAAAATAGAAATTTTAAAATATGAATTTAGAATTTATACATAAACTGTGTATTTAAATAAATAGCAAGGTGCCTGGGACTTACGTGCTTCGTGCCCAAAACATCTTATTGCCCCATACACACTTATTTTCCATTTTAGGTGCTGAATTCAGACCTGTATTAGTGGACTGATTTTTAAATGGAGTCATCATTCTTTTCCAAATCATACTGCTGGCAGAAACTCACTAGCAGCTTATACTTTAAACAATCTCTTCATTTCATTTTAATGTATCCTTCAGTCACTTGCTTTGTAGAGCAGAATCGAAATTAAATAACTTTCTCCATAAATTCAAATTGATGGCAGCATGGACCTTAAAACAGATTAATAAGTTATTGACAGGTTGAGGGTTTTTTTTTTTCCTTTTAAGTTTACTTATGGAGCATATTTAGAAGATTAAATGTTTAAAAGGAAATAAATTAGAATCAAACAAGAAAATGAAAAAGCTTGTTAAAAGACAAAAGAAGGTAATGCAATCAGAAGACATGATAGTATCCTCCCTAGACCATGGCAACCACCTGCACACTAGTCCCAGAACATCTACCTTCACCCTTTAATTTGATTTACACACTATTTTGTAATACACATTTAATGATGTCTCTCTCATGCTTAAAATTATTCAATGGCTTAGCTTTGCTCCTAGGACACTTTCCCAAATCCTCACTGCATTTGCCAAATTACTGATGATCCAAGACGTGCCTTATTTCTCGCCTTCTTCCTCCATTTACCATCTGTTCTTATGACTTCTTCCTTTCTTAGGAAGTGCTAGGAATTCCAGAGAGGAGTCCAGTCTACTGGAAAAAATTCTGGGGGGGTACTGAGCGCTGAAGCCTGGAACTGACCTGCTAGGCGAGCAGAATCAAACAAGAAAATGAAAGAGCTTGTTAAAAGACAAAAGAAGGTAATGCAATCAGAAGACATGATAGTATCCTCCCTAGACCATGGCAACCACCTGCACACTAGTCCCAGAACATCTACCTTCACCCTTTAATTTGATTTACACACTATTTTGTAATACACATTTAATGATGTCTCTCTCATGCTTAAAATTATTCAATGGCTTAGCTTTGCTCCTAGGACACTTTCCCAAATCCTCACTGCATTTGCCAAATTACTGATGATCCAAGACGTGCCTTATTTCTCGCCTTCTTCCTCCATTTACCATCTGTTCTTATGACTTCTTCCTTTCTTAGGAAGTGCTAGGAATTCCAGAGAGGAGTCCTGTCTACTGGAAAAAATGTTGGGGGGGTACTGAGCGCTGAAGCCTGGAACTGACCTTTACCACTGAGGTGCATCCCCAGCCCTGGTCTTCTCTCCCAGCCATGCGGAAAGTTTGTTTCTTCTTTTCCAGGTTAAATGTTACTTCAGAGGAAGCCATCTGGACTTTAGACATCATCTTTTGAACTGTTACTCACCCTGAGTTCAATACATAGAAATGTTTTCTACTATCATCAATGTCTGTATTATGGTGAATGTTACATTTCTAACATTTAATATAAAACATGCTCTGCAAAATATAATCAATAAATGTCTTTTAAAAGCACAAATGACAATAACTGAAAATAGTTTGATATTAATTATATGATATGTTTTAAAAGATACTCTTTTTATGAGAAAATTTTCTCTGTAAGTCGCTAGTGAAACCTTTGGAGGAAGCCATTAATAGCACTTGGTAGATGACTATAGAAGTTTATATGGTACAGAAATCAGCATGGTCATGTGCTAGAAACACATTTTCAAAGACACAACAGAAAACAAATTATGATTATAAGGAGAGGTGAGGTACTTCCAGTGAAAATTGATTTTCTATTTTGTTTATTTACACTGGGGGGAAGAGTAAGAAGACTTCTATCTGTAGACTGTACAAAATATAATTTTTGCCTTCCATGTTTAATTTCACATATTAATATGACAAGAATGGAATTAAAGGCATAAACTGAAGAACCAGAGGTATTGGCAAAATTTGAACCACTAACAATAAAAGCAAGTTAGACACAACCTTACTAACTGCCATGACAAGTAATTACAAATTTCAATGATTTAATCAAATGGGTGAGTTTTCCTGGTAAAGTAGCTTTTCTGCAAGAGACATTTCTTGGGATTCTAGTTTCCTTGTACCATAAAACTCTAGCAAATTCCAAGTCTGGAGCTCTAAGATTTCTGCAGAAAAAAGAAAAAAAAAAACATGTAAGAACATGAGCCAGATTTGGAAGTGGTATGTAAGATCACCTCTTGCCCCTTCCTGTTGGTAATAAGTCCGGCGGCCCATATTACAAAGTGCACTGAAAGCTAAACTAGTGCTGCGCCTGAAGAAGATGAAAGGGACTCACCCGGGTAAGACATGAACAAAATCAGGGGAAGTCTTAAAATCCAAACTCAAGTTCATGTTAAGTCACATATGAACTTTATATTAGGAACTAAATGCAAAATCAAGATTAAGTTAAATCATTTAATACAAATTTCCAAATAGTCTTCAAGTTGCATACTGACATTTTTAAAATTGTATTGAAACTGTGGTATTTTATTGCCTTTAAATATTCAGAGGCCTTTGGCCATGATACATGAGCAGTATTAGCTGGCCTTGATAGTTCCCTGCTCTCTAAGGGTAGAATTCGCTATGGATGAATATTTGAATGGCTGTGGCTGGATTAATATCATGTTGGGGGAATAGTGGCAAGAGGGGAGGGGAAGATTTATCATCAGTCTCATTTTTTTAATTATTTAAAATTGATTTCATTCACTTTAAATAAAAATAATGTGTAAATACAACTATGACACTGTTCTCCACCTCTTTCTTGTAAAAAAAAAATTACTATCTTAAAGTCTAAGTCATATAGAAACTTTGGAAACACAAAATTGAGAGTGTAGCAAGATATAATATTTAAATGTCATCAGTCGGGAAAAGGAAAATATAAGTGAAATGAAATACCGTCCTTTCTACCTTTGTGTCCCACAGAATGCAGAAGTATTCTATGAGAGCACTTCATTTCTGATTCTGTTAAAAATTACCCTTGCTTTCTGATTGTGACAACAACTTCTCTGATTGTATTTTGTAATAACATCTTTAAATCATTGTATATTTTTGCATTGACTGATACTGTGTTATACTGTTTTTAAATCATTTACCACATCTTAATGTACTATTGATAGTTATACTTTTCTACTTATTTTAGGTTAATTAAAATGAGTCAAATTCCTGAGATATCAAATTTTATATTTAATCTGATTATTTTACTATTTTCTTGCTATTATTTTAAATTCAATATTTTCTATTTACAAAATTATCTTAATGAAAAAATATAAATATTTATATATTTTATAACTTAAGAGATGCAACTAATGGCACTATTCAGATTTTAAATTCTTATTCTTTTTATTTTAATCTTACTTTAATATTTTCTAATTTTTACTGTTTTAAAATCTTTTATTTTTGCTTTATCCATTTTCAACTTTTCTTGTGCCCCATGTAATTTTCAGAGTATTAAATGCTTTTGTGTCTTTTAATGATTTTCTTCTCAATTTGTAAAGCTACCATTAAAAACGTATTCTTTGATCATAGACATCTGATTTATAATACATTTTATATAAATAGATAGGTGACTATATATGATTATAATTTGAACTGAGCAACAATCCATTTCATCTAGTATTATAAATAGATAGCAGGAAAAATTAAGAACCATCTCACTTTCTACAATTTTTTTCAGGCAATAAGCAGGTTATTGATTGTCATTCCAAATCATAAGGGTTTTGTTTTATTTTGTTTTGATTTTTGTGTTTTTTTCACTGTGCTATCTCATGTGGTGAAACTTCTGTTTCTTTTGTTCACTTGTTTTCTCTTTTATCTATCATCTATCTATCCATCTATCTATCTATGCATCTATCTATCGTTCTATCTATCTGAGCAAACCAATCAGAAATCAGTAGCTAGAGATTTTCTACCGCTGTCTATACATTGCTCTTTTTATCTTGTGTTTGGTCTTGGCATTTCCTACATTCTCTGAGGCCACCTCGTCAGACCTGGGCGTTTCAGTCCAGCATCTGCTTTGACTATTACACTGCCAATCTGGACCAGCAGTCTCTAAGATGCAGTAGAGTAGAGGACAGGTCCAGACAATTTGTGGAAAATGACCTGGCATTTGAAGAAAGAAAAGGCATTGCTCAAAATGGACAGATTGAATTAAAACTAGCCAAAGAGGAGTGTACTAAGATCAAAAGGGAAATTATCAGTAAAGCCCAGAAACTCAAACTTGAATGTTTTCATTGAAACTGAAAAAGAAATAAGAGCAAGAGGGAAGCAAACAAAATGCATATGTTCACTGCGTATAAGAATATAGATGAGAGAAAGACCTCGGAAGAATCTGTACTTCATTCAGGAGGGTCACTTTACTGTCAAAATGCAGTAAAGGAATATACGGAAGGATGATTTGAGAAGAGTACAAAGGCCACTCCATAAATAATGCAGTAATTATGACACAGAAAATGTGTTCAAGCTTACAAATAAGAGACAGGAAGTGCATATTGAAATATAAATGAGATATTATCAGCACTACTGCAACAGAAAAATTCGCTTTGATAGTGCTAGAGAAGGTCACCTCTCTCTCTCTCTGCAGGTAACACTGGAAACCAGTGCACGGCTGTACTTTGCATAATTAAGATAAAAAAATCTGCAACCAGTTTGAATTTTAGCCACTTTGGTATTTAAACTATCATATAAACTAAAATACATATACGATCATTGTTTATAATCAACTTCCCAGAAGAATTGAAATCATCATACCACAGTGATATAAGCACAAGCATTTATATTTGGCTGTGATGGACTGTTATGGTCAGTTTAGCAGGAACGCCCAGCTCAAGTTGAGCGAGTTGGCTGAGTCGATGCACAGAAGATCCACCTGAGGATTGTCGTCAACACAACGTAAAGGAGAATGGGGGGGAGAAGATAGGTGTCAGTTGTTTCCCAGGTGAAGCTCTGGTGAGGCTGGTTCTCCCAAAGGGGAGGGAGCTCGACTGGTCTCATCGCAGAAGGAGCTCGGAGCCTTGCTGTAGTCGAGGATGGCTGCTCTTAGCTTCAGGGGAGCTCTGGTCTTCATCTCTGCTGTGAGCATCGTATCCTTGTTCCAGTAAAGATTTCCTCAGCCATTTGGTGCAGCCTTGGACGTACATGGGACATTGCCGTGGGCTCCCAGCCCTTGATTGGACCTTCCGGGTCCCTAATGCATAAACAGACATGCGGTACTCTTCCTGCTTTTGGCTTATGAGTGAGTGTTGGAACTTATAAATGTCCTGTATTAAATCTGCTCTCTTGCAAACCGTTGACTCTAGAAAGGTAACTAATACACTGGCTTTGTGTAGACTATTACTCTTTTAAAATTAAATAATGTCTCATGCTCATCCATCAGGTAAAACTGAAAGCAAACTTTTTAGTTTTTATCATTGACTCATTGTGAGTCTTTTTAAAAAATAAGAGTTATTCATTGTTATTTGATTTTGCAATTGAATACATAATATATAATCTCCCAATAGTTGTACAGAATAGGGCAAAGCAACTGCATTAATCTGCTTACTTCTTGAATGGCAAGACTGGCCGACATCCTGCACCTAGAGAAACCTCTGTGATTCTCCAGGCCTTACCGGATGTAGTTACACACCCTTCCCTGCACAGGCCCATGCAGAGAGTCATGCTCTCCTCTAAGACCTGTGCATGGTCCTTAAAGTGCCCACAGCAAGGCTTCAACTGTCCTGGCTGACCATGCTGTTAGTGTATTTAAGTTCCTAGCCAGGCACTTTCACTCAGTGTAACATAGCACCCGGGATTTTCCATTCCTACCACTTTACTCTCTCTCTGCCCCTCCCAATGTCCATCAAACTACAGAAGCCCTCTTTACAGGGATCCCTCAAACGAGATGACCCTCCAGTCTATACTGATCCACCCAACCATCTGCTTTCTTGGAGAGGGGCAAGGCCAGTTAGCATCCCCTGCAGGTTTAGAGTATGATTACCCCATTGCAGTATGAAATTGAAGATTTAATCGTCTGGCTTTGGCCTGCTGCTTTAATCTTTTACTCTGCTACATGACAATTCAGTTGTCTCTCCCCAGCTCAGACAATATTCAAACACTGGAACATGAAATATTCCCGCCAAACTGCTGGTGAGTCTAAGAAAACAGGGAAACAAACAGCATCAATATTTCCTAGATAAAATAAATTGGTTATTTTTTCTCAACCCTCTCACTTTAGCATTGCTAAGATAACACCTCCATAGAACTTCCTTTAAAAAAAGGAGCAATGTAATTTTCATCTCTAGTCCCCGAGGCAAAGCGAAGCACAGTTTAAAGCACTGAGGAAAGCCCTCAGCACAACTTCCCCACCTCACACTCCCCAGATGCCACAGTTCTCTATTACTTATGGAGGAAAACTAGAAGAAATACTGTGGTGCCATTTTTGTCTTTCCTAATACTGCACTGCAAGACTATGTACTTTCGCTAAATTGTCCGTTTTACTCTTTCTGATGTCAAAAAATCATTCACTTTTTCATTCAAGTTGTAAAAGTTTTAAATTTGCAAAGAAGGACTAATTTGGAGTTATGATTTATAATAACTGACACGAGTTGGTCTTCTGTCCAGTGTTTCACTGCCTCTAGGACAGGATTTATAACTTAAAATTAAACATCTTTATTATGTCTGACTTTTCTTAAGACCCTTCAGAACATTTAGGCTCAAATCAAATGTATTTTATGTGTATGTTTGTTTTTAGTAGAAACAGTAAAAGGTAGATAACAGAAAATAGAGAGATAGATCTTTTGCAAAAGGGAAAGGAAACAAGCAATGGAGGGAAGGGGAAGGAAGCGAGAGGAAAGAGATGAAAAAATAATTAAGATGTGTTGTATACACGTACGAACTCACCACAAGGACTGCATTACTGACTGTAAACACGGACCAATAAAAGTAAAATTTATTTTCAAAAAGAACCAAAGTTATTTGTGTTGTAAAGGTTCAAGTTAAGACTCTACTAGTACAAATTCTCAACAAACATGGAAAGTTACTTCACAGCATCATTCATTCATACTTTGCATGTTGCCATAGAATTAAGTGGTTTCTCTCTAATTCGTATTGCAGCTAGAGCTTTATTGTCTTGGAACAATCCGGGTTCACAATTAGTATTTGGTAAACAAATTTATAATTTGTAAACTTTAATTTTCCTGAAGATTTGAGATTTGGAGAGATATAAATGAAAAACTGCTTTTTTATTCCCCAAATCATATCTCCCCATCTACTTCCTGCCCAAGTGACACATAAAATATTGAGCTACACCATTAAAATAATGTAAAATTGTCTTTCATCGGATTATTAATTATTTCTGATGCTGTGGCATTTATTTTCTGTCAGTCTGGCCATATATATCTGAGTGCCAGAGGACATATCTTATTAATTGCTACTTATATTTGGTTAGATTCAAGTGGTTTAAATCAAAGTTTAAACAACATAAGGGACGAGTCTAGTTCCTGATTTCAAATATAATGACACCAAGATCCTAAATTTCCTCATTCTTCAAGGGGCAGCAGAGATATCAATATTTTCAAGTGTCCAGATAGTGGCAAAATTAGTTTCGTTTTATAGTACAACTCATGCTGTGTTCAAGGACTACTGAGCTCTGAGGACTGAGCAAGTAACTGCGAATGTTATTCTCTGAGTAGAAAATTGGAAGGCTGATTCAAGGGGTTTTCTCTTTTAGGAACTAACAGACTCAGAAAATGTGGAATGGAAAAATCTCTAAGTGCAAACCGCTTTTTCAATCCTGTATTTTCTGTTTTGTTAAATAAAATCGTTTTTTGCACTAAGTTAAAGGTCATTAGCTCCCACAGATCACAAAGTAGCTTTTATAGAGGTTTTCAAAAGATATTATTGTAATTTTATTACATTTCATGTGGCTGTTTATCATGGAAAATTAAAGGTACTTCTTTTACTGGATCCAACTTGTAAATATTTAGAGTATAGTTCTGTTTTTTCAATGTGTCATTTTTGCACCGATTTCAAACCACTCTCCTCTGTCTTTTATTCAATTCACAGTGTGTATTATTTTATTTATAATTTTTTGGGGGTGCTGGGTATCGAACTCAGGGCCTTGCGCTTGCTAGGCAAATATTTTACGAGTTAAAATAAATCCCTAACCCCTTTATTTATAATTTTTACTGCTTATTTCACATTCAATAATATCATTGGGCCATCGTTACTTTAATGATTTTTATGGGCTTTTAGGGGGGGTACTTAAATGCATGTACCTCACGAGGAGCCAGCTCTGTTGTTAGACATCAGAGTGAGTACCAGGTTCTATCTTTACTAGACACTTCAGCAGACCTTACACAGTATTAAACTTAGAAATTAAGGTGGGTAGATGCATATAAAATGAAGGAAAAATAATGTAAATCTATTGATGATCTTTTTCCAAATAAAACCCTTCACTGGTATAATTTTATCATCAACATTTTTTTAGGTACAATAAAGAGAATTATGATTTTTCTCTTAGTCTGTGTTTATCTCTCTCTCTCACACACAAAAACACACACATCATATAAACCCTCTCCTTTTTACTGTCTTTTTCTCACTCTTGCTCTGACTTTCTCATCACTTCTTAAATCACTCTTTCTAGTATGTTGACTCTACTGAATAATCCAGAATGATTCTTTGATTCTTTCAACTATAACTATTTAACTATCACTCTTACAAAAACCCTTTGCTGTCAGGTGACAGACAGTTCTAGGGTTTATAACATGGACATCTTTGGGGGCCACTGTTCAGCCTACCACCCTCGTTTTCAAGTTTATTAATCTTTTCTTCTGCAATATCTAACATTCTGTGTATTCCCTGCATAAGGTTTTGATACAGTAATTGCAGTTCATTTACCCAGAAGTTGATTTTGTGTTTTTTTTATAATCTTTGATGTTTCTACTTGACATAGTCTTCTAGCTTCACTATCAGATAGTTTTATTGCATTTGGTATACTTGTCCAGTGATTTTATCATTGATTTCATTTCATTGGTTTCAACTGACAACTTTTTTCTTTATTATAGTATGTATCTTACTACTTTTTGGCATGATTTCTAAATAAAAAGCAAATATTGTACTGGTACATCCTACCTTAGTGATGCAGATTCATATGTTCTATGTATTCTCCTGAGCTTCATTACAGGTTAGAGTTAAATTATATACAAACAATTCGATACAAACAGTTATGATCTTGCATTTAACCTTTGTTATGCAGAATCAAACAGCGTTAACTCCAGGGAAAGCATCCTTCTAGTAATACTGACGTTAAATCTCTTTTGAATAATGCTTATCATGTCCTGTGATTATGAGATTTTCACTTAGATTGATGGGAACAGGAAATGTTGCTCTTTGCTCTGTGTTACCTCTCAATATTTTAACCTCAAAAATACTTTTCCTCTTCCTTACATAGTTTTTGGTAATATTACATGAGAGAATATCAAAATTGTAATTTTCTTACAATATTTATGGCTGAGAGGGAGGGAGAGAGAAAGAAGTGGAGAAAGAAAGAGAAATTGTAAAGTCTGGACTAACACCCTTTGAACAAAAATGATTTCTTTATTTACATTTATAAGAAATTACTACCAAAAGAAATTTAAAAAAGAAATTACTACCAATCTAAAGATGAATAGAAATTTATATCAGAACATGATATGTCTTTTTACAGTACACATATACTATCTCGGTGTCATTTTTAGATGTGACTTGACTTATATGCTTATTTAGAACATCCCTGGGTTCAAAATTCAGAAAACAAGCGCGGACTGTGTGAATACAATTATAAAATGTTATGTAAGTAATAACAACAAAAAAACATATTCCAAGCATCATTCAAAATGTCTCACTTACATTAACATCTACTGTATTTATTTTTATTTAACTCATGATTCAACAAAGGACTGGAAAGAAACGGTTTTTAAATTTAGTGTGGCTTAAATATTTGACTGTTTCTCTTATCATTCTGGTTTCCAGGGTGGACAAAATATGTCCAGCAATTAATTGAAACGATTATTTTATCACGATTCATGCCAGTAATTGCCAAGCTATTTTAAATATTTTTTTAAAATTCCAAAATTTATATTTGCCCCTATCTTCTCCAAGACAAGAGAGCAGATATTCTCCCTTGTATCCTTGGCACTAGACAGACTACGATCTGTATTTCTTTTCTGTGTCAATCACAGGAAGTTTGAAATCCCTCTGAATATGTATGTTCAAATCTAATAAACAGGGATTTTAATAGTTTTTTTATCACTATGTAAAGTTCATTTGGGCTGATCATATTTTTCAGTTGCTTCATTTAGTTTTAAAGATATGGGCATCTCCAGACAGTTAAGTGCTTATGGACTAACCTCACAAAGGCAGAGTATTCCTTGAATTTGATATGAAAATTCTGGCCAGACGCAGTCATGATTTATCTTTCTCCAATTCCTTCTGCTCTAATTATTTAAACATTCTCTTTCCATTTGTATTTTTAAATGAATCATGTCAATTTTCCCATTGCACATTGTTAATAGCATTCCAAATTATGATAGAGTGGAATTTGAATTAATAAACTGGGCATTCATTCCTGGTGTTGGTGTTAGAGATCTAGCTGCCTTTCACAACTATATTTCTACCTTAAATCTTCAAGAACCCAGCCTTCCTCAAAACTGAGCCGCTCCGTCGTGGTAATTCGTCGCTTTTCTCCTTTGAGCTTTGCATGCACGAGCTCCTTTACCTGAACTATTATATCGTCTCTTACACAGGATTTTTGGGAAACCTTGCAAAATCTCTACTTGAAATCAATTTCTTACACAACAAAAGGTGTCTATGGTGTCTCTTGTAATCTAGGCCCCCTCTTCCTTCCTGTTCCCTTAAGGTCTACTGTGTGAGGACAGGTCTACTCTGTGAGGACGGGGCCACATGGACTTTATTTTCTCAAAATGCCAAACAGTAGATAGCAGTAAATATACAGTATTGGTATTAATTATTGTTCCTTAGACAGAAGCGCATATTAGAATCATATGAATAGATTTCAACAAATATATCCATAGTATTATCAAGTTTGAACTATAATTCAGCTTGAGATACAATTCAAATGCCTTTATCTTTAAAAAAGTTTATTTCATAGTCATTCTAATATTATGAGAAAATATGTAAGAAATAAAAAAAAAACATGTCTTAAGAACTGTATTTTGCATTTGGGAAAAGTTTCCCCTGAATTATGGAAATAAATCATAGTCACTGTTTTACAAATAAACTAACTGATGGAAAAATATGGGCAGTTACTTTCTTTAATTATGAACTGCACAGAGTTTTTTTTTTTT
>QZML01001651.1:2258947-2271802 GCA_016801275.1 Hystrix brachyura | reverse complement strand
AAATTTACCACTTTTTTTTTTTTTTTTTTTTTTTTTTTTTTTTTTTTTTGCTTTTTACTTCACTTAGCCCATTAAGGCAACTGGGTGATAGAGTAAAGTTCTCTGAATATTGCTTTAGGTAATTTTGTCATTTTTGAAGCTTAAAACGATGATTTAAACATAATTTTATGTTTCAAAATCTCCAAAGATTTGGGCATCAAAGATTCAAATGTCAAGGATATTGGTAAAA
The DNA here is from genome assembly GCA_016801275.1 of Hystrix brachyura. Classification (NCBI taxonomy): domain Eukaryota; kingdom Metazoa; phylum Chordata; class Mammalia; order Rodentia; family Hystricidae; genus Hystrix; species Hystrix brachyura. The sequence goes on along the minus strand of QZML01001651.1, from coordinate 2,271,573 downwards.
ATGTGTTCATCTCAAGCCATTAATCATTCAAAACCATTGAACCCACAGAATCAAATGGAATGCACTGATTAAAAGAAAGAATAAGGTGTGATATGAACTAAAGAATGATTCCCTGGGGAATAAGTGAAAAAAATTAATTTCCCTACATCTAAAACTAAGAGATGAAACAAATAAATTAAAATAAGTTGCAAGCAAAATATATTTCTTCAAAAGAAGAACTGAATCTAAAAATTCAGGAAGAATCCCTTTTACGAGATGTATTTATTAAACACAGATTTAAGGTTTAAACTTTATTGATATAATAGGCTTAAATTTTGCTTATAATTAAAATCAATTATGTTGTTTTGTTCCCCTATTTTAAATATTTATGCATTCTAATAGATTTCAACTACATTGTTATAAGATATGAATGCACTTTTCATACATAGGCCCTTGACTTAAATGAAAGCTACAATTAGTTTCTATTTAGGATTAAATTTGAATCTTTTTCCTAAAATATATCTAGCACATCTCTTCTCATAAAACTGTATTAGTTTAATGAATATATGAGTCTTTTGTTTTTCTTTATTTATGTACCAGTAGTTCAGATACTATTAACTGACTAAATCCTTATGATTTCTAAGACTTCCTTAGGTCTAAAAATTTCCACAAAAATATTCATATTTTGGAAACAAGAACAGAGATACAGCTAAATATATTTTTTGAATTTTTTCAAACACTCCCATTATCTGAGGACTCATTATAGTAATATGTTCTAATATTTCATACCATTTCCTCTTATCTTCCTGTCTTCTTTGCATGGATTAAAAGTATTAGGGTATTTCTTGCTTAATTAAAGATATATATATATATATAATCTAGATTGTAAGAATCAATTTAATGTCATTGCCAAAAGCTTGCTATAAATATTGCTAGTGTAATTGTTGAAAATATTATGATTAACTTCATCTGAGAGGATCAGGTTTCCACATCATTATGACATTTTTGTTTTGGCAGCTATCAGAAATTTAGATGAAATATGTGCATATACTTTATGTAAGTATACAAATTGAATTAATGTGACAAGTTTTAGGAAAGATCTTGGGAAAAGTCTGACATGAAACATAATTACATATCATAGTACAGAAGATGGGAGCATTCATATTTTGGAGCATATAGTCAAATTTCAAACTGAAACTTCTAACTTCTAAATTCATCCATTCTGTTTTCCTAACTAAATATTTGATGCAAGGAAATGATGTCAATGCAAATTTCACAAAAAAGAATTTGAAAAAAACTAGAACCAACTTTTCTCAATAATATGAAGATGAATATACATAAATCTGAATGCTAATGAAGCAATGAATGAAATTTTACTTCTGAATAACGTTAGATGCCAAGACGAGGATTGGAGCAATGCAGTAACATGCGCCCAGTCCACACTTCTTGTAAATAAAATGTATTAAGAGACAGATATGTCTTTCATTTACATGCTGTCTCTGTCTTTTTCACTATACTTCAGCAGTTACACAAGACTGTATGGCTTCTAAAGAAGAAGATACTGACAACCTGTTTTACTAGAGTGTTTGTAGATTGAATATACTTAAACTGTTCTATCTAGTTTTGTACCTAAGTAACTACTACAGGTTTAGCACTAGTATTAGCCATAAATAACATAATAAAATGGGAACCGAATGCAGATTTAAATGCCATTTATTCACCTAATATATTTCCACTTAAAAAGCAATTATTTTTATGAATTCTGGCTTATATAGCATTGCACTGAACATCAATCTTACAATGCATGCTCTGAGTTGAGTGTTTGAGAAGACTCACTGAGACCCCATAGTGTAAAATCACATGTTTTCTGCTGTTACGTGTCACACGTCAGGAAGAAAGCAGAACAAGGTTGTGATGCCGGAGAATTCGAAGGTGCTGCTGGGTTCCTTGGTCAGTCCTGGAGAAAAAGATTGTTAGGAAGACTTGGATTAACTGTTTCAAAATCAAGGAGCTGCTTCGTTTAGAAAAACGTAAGGCATAAAATTAATAGTGTCATTCAAACATCTACAGAAAATACATCCATCTACAGGAGAATGCCCCGACAAGTTATTATTTTTTTTTTAATTCCTCAAAGAGCAGACACCTGCTTGAACCTTGGAGAAAACCCAGCAGTGGTTTAGGCAGTAGTAGTGACACATATAATTGTAACAAGAGGAATAATTAAGGTAACTATCGCCTAAGAATTTCATAATCTCCATGAATATCTTATAGTCTGTGCCAGACTGGGAAATCAGTTATGTTTTTTACAAGTAGATTATTCATTTTACTAAAGATTGCAACATTTGTTTTTTGCTGTGATTTTTATTGGGTTGGTTGGTTGGTTGGTTGGTTGGTGGTTTGTTGGTAATGCTGGGGTCAAACTCAAGACTTCACACCTGCTAAGTACATATTCTATCCCCTGAGATATGCCACTGGTTCTGCGTTTTTCAAGGAAACATTAGATATTGATGTCATCAGGGTGAGGAGGATGACTCTACTACATTGCTCTGTGGTGCTTAATCCATGCCAGCCCTTAGTTATGACTGGATTATTAATTAGGTCTAGTAGCACAGATTAAGTCAGTAACAGCTAGAGAGTAAACATAAACAACAATTCAAGAGTAATTATTATTTTCTCCTTTACTTAACATCATTGCTGCTCCGGTTTTATCAGCATAGAAACCAATCTCAAAAACATGGAACAGCATATTTCCTTTTCTTGAAATGTGAAACATCAGCACCTCAGTTCCTCATATATTTATTATCTCCTAGGTCAGATCTCCCAAGTGTAAATTAAATCAAACCCAATTTATAGAGATGAAAACTTGCCACCTTTACGAAAACTACAGTCTATTGGCTATTAATATGTTCTTACTTTTCCAATATGAGAGAGAAAACAATTTGCATTGGTAAACAACTCATTTTTATGATTATGGATGTTATTTTTATAACAAAATTCCCAGGGAAAAGCTGGTACTTTATGCTACCAGATAGATTTCCACTCAGTTGATATTTTCAGAGTAACAACTTTTTTCCATATCTTTAATTTAGTTAAAAATTAATATGTATTTGAGTATGGCAAAGATTTGAGATCCATTTGTATTAGTCAGCTTTCACATTGCTGGGACACAATACCCACATGCCCAGGGTGAAAAAAGAGAGGTTTCATGTGCTCACAACTTCAGAGAGTTCGGTCCTTGGTGAGCTGGCTCCGAGGCAGGAGTGTCAGGGTGGAAGGGTTTAGCATTGCAGAACTGCTTAGCTCATGGCGGTTGAGATAAGTGCCAAAGAGGAAAGGGGCAGGGACCACAGACCTCCTGACCACACTTCATGGCCCGCCAAGATTCCGTGGGAATTGTGCCCCGTCTATCCCCTGAATGGATCCCCGAGTCAGTCAGTTTGACACTCTGCCCTAGCTGGTACACCATTCTTTCAAAATCTTTGATAAGAGAAATAAATATATTTTCTCTAATGTAAAACAAATATAATTTTTAAAAGATCCCCCATTCTCTTTTGAAATGATTACCGAGTGCTATAGGAAGATAAATTATCTGTGTTATTTGTACTGTAAACTCAGTTTTACTTTTTTTTTTTTTAATCTTGCCCAAGTGAAGCTTTCAACTTAGTAAGTGCATGCTGTATTTTAAAGGAATATTATCATTAAGGGAAGAAAAATCATGCTATCTCTGCCTCTGAGAAAACTTCCTTTTTCCCACGGGAAAGATCTTTGAATGATCTCCTGAGCTACTTTTAAATTTGGCTAATAGTTACAGAATCAGATTTGTTACGTGGCAATATTTTACAAAAGTTACTGGAATTCTAATATTAAGCCATGTTATTATGCATGATTATGCTTTTCTAATTTCTTTTATCAAGAATCTTCTATATAAATTCATTAAGCAGTTTGTTTCTACAAGGCATCACTCCAATTATTATTTCCATTATTATTTTATCTCCCATAATTATTATTTCAGTTGCATTATCTGAGGTCTGGTAATCTAAAGCAGGATTAAAATGCAAAAAAAAAAAATCCTACTCAAAGTAAAATTATATGAATTTCATTTCTTTATGTGACTCTATAGAGAAATTTCCTTCATATTCTTTAATTATCAATTTGAAAATTTTACCTCTCAGTAATGTATCATTGTAACACCATTGAAAATTTATACAATTTTGCTAGTTGAATCTATCCTGAATTTTTTTCTTAAAATGTATAGTACATATCATTTTAAAAAGTAGAATATAGAGGGGCTGGGGATTTAGCTCAGTGATTAGAGTGCTTGTCTTGCAAGCACAAGGCCCTGAGTTCGAAAAAAAAGCCCAGAGTTCGATCCCCGAGCACAAAAAAAAAAAAAAAAAAAGTAGAATATAGCAAAACAAAAATAAGATTTAGTTGTCCCTTTTTGCATAATTTCAATCTTTATTTTGGGAGAATTTTGAAGAAATTCTGAAGAAACATCTTTTAGGAAGAGCCAAAATACAAAGATTTGTATTGTAAGAGATAAAATAAAGATATTAATTAAATAAATAATAAATGAATAAACAACTGCTGTTTCACACTTTATCAAGAATCCTCTTTAATATAGTTAGCTAGTAATATGCATTAATTTTATGCTATTATTTCCCAAGTATCTCTGTCTGCTCTTACTGTTTTAGAATAATTTCAACAGAATCCCCACATATAACTCAGAAAAAACATATTTAAGGTCATGACTGCTTGGCAAATTTGAACTTAAAATTTTTGGCAGGTGAGTATCTGGTCAATACAATTGTGTATCTGTGATTGTTTACATAACTTAATAGAATTAAAACATTATATTTTCCCTAAAACGAATCATGCACTGAGCAGATGAATCATGTTTCCTAAAAGTTCCCATTTCCATAACTAGTGTTTTCCCCAGCTAGTACTCCTTCACTTGAAAGTAACAAGAAATGCACAAAAATCATCTTGACTCAGACTGAATAATCATGAAAAAAAACCTTTTATTTCATATGTCTCACTCTGTAGGTTCTCCAAAGCCATGATCCATGTGTGAGCTTGCTGATTTAGTAATGCGGTGAAACAAAGTTCCTTGCATCTCTCTGCCTCGTATCCCAAGTGGGTCACTTTTGCTTTCAGTCTGACTCTCCTACAGCCTCTCTTGATGGCCGAAGGGAAACTTATCCAGACCTAATTACGTCTAGAAGCAGAAAATTAAGAAAACCGTGAACATGTGCCCCGCCACCGCCAACACTAAGCAAAATAGTCACATACCCTGTTGACTCAGAACAATTACAAAATTGTTGTAAACAAGGGAAATAGACTCCTATTAAAAAATCTGTTCACCTTGGCATGTAGTTTAGCACTTTGTAGATGTTCAGAACAGAGTTGGAAAAAAAAAAAAGAACAGAGTTGAACTTGAGCCCTCTAAATGTAAACTGAAGAAGGAGAGGTAAATAGATGTTAGAATATTTTAATAGTCTTAACAACATTTCAAATTAAAAGCATGATCATGCCTAACATTTACTTGTATTAACCATTGTGTATCAGAACTACGCATCTAATTTACAGTTCTACATATTCAGAAAAGTTGGTGCTTAAAAAGATTGATATGAAGGATCAGTGGAAGAATTCATGTTAATCCATGCTATTTATTTTAATCCGATGTAATACATGATAATTTAAATTTCTTTCTCCATAACATCATTATACATTTCTATGACAGCATATCATATATGTACTAATCTTGTGTATTTGAAGCCAAATATATCTACTTTGAAAAATTTCAACTCATTACATTGTAAAATCTTTCATGTTTCTAGGTATTGTCTATTTAAATTAGAAACAGGTGCTCCTTTTTTTGTGAGTTCAAATAAATACCTCAAGTAAAAATGTATTCTCACTTATCAAAATGAAAATAATTGATATACCTTATATTAGCTTTCTTTGATACTCATATAATATTGTTTATCCAGGTCTAACTAGTGGTATATAAATTCTACTTATTTTATACATATACAAAAAAGGAAGTTAAATAATTTCAGACATTTTTGGATAGCTTAATTGTTAATTCAGTTTGTTGCCTTGAGAAAAAATTTACTACAAAAATTTTCCCAGTATGACATTGCTCATGGAAGTCCATTTCATCTGAAGATTTTTTTTTCTCTAATTTATGGAATGGAAAAATGTGCTAAAAGATCTTAATTACCTTGCCCAACTTTGCACAGTCATTGACTAGTGTATTCAGGTTTGCAAACTATAGGCAGTTGGTATGAATGGCTGTGCTGTTCAAATGCATATCTCTGAGATACTAATAGTTCTTAATATGATGATAAAATGGTTCCATGATCACATGATTTGGAAATGATTTTAGTACATTAAATTACTTTGTATCAGACTTTTGAGAGTTTGATACACTTATGAGTGTTATAGCTTTTGAATTTCCAAAACAATAATATAAAACTGTATTTAGAGGAGAAGAAGGATAAGAAAAGACAAAAAGAACAGAAGGAAAAAATGGAAACAAAGTTTTGTAAATAAGGAGGGGAAGAGTGGTTGAAGAGAGGGGAGGAGATTGGGAGAAAAGAGAAGAATCAAGATATATTATGTACAGGTGCAAATCCCCTATGATGAATGTGATCATTATATATATCTAAAATGTAGCAATAAAATTAATTTTAAAATTAAAAATTTAAAAACTGTATTTAGGAAAATAATTCCATCTAAGAACATTTTTGGTACATTTCTTATTGGCTCTTGGGCAATAAAAGTCCTTAATAAACCAGAAGAATACAACTTTATCTGCAAACGTTATACTTTCAATTCTCTTCCCATATGCACAGAGCTCTCTTTTAATCTGTCTCCTCCCTCGTCAACACGGGCATATACAATATATCCTGATTCACGTATATTGCAATGAGATGCAGAAAAATGGTACTTGCTTTAATTTTCAGGAAGTAATTTGATGGTGATTTTTATTTTGTTTGCTCAAACTTCTTTATTATTCAGCACAAAGATCCTGTCTTCAAAGGTTCATACAACTGATTCAAACTCCCTACTGTATCTAAATTGAAGTAAAGAATTAATATGAATGTTAAAAAAATATGAACACTTCTGTAATCATAACTTGTGCCTCAGAATAATCATTCTTCACCTCCAATGTCTTGCTGTAGAGTCCTTTAGTGCTTCACTTTCTTATATTTCTGGTACTGGTACCTGTGAAGAATCATTCAGGCTGAATTCTTTGACCATCTCTCTTCTTCATCACTATTCCTTGACTACCAAATAACATTGCAGAATACCATACTTTGAGCTACTTGATAATATCCATTTTTTGCAAATTCATTTTTTACATATCCAAGATTGATATGTAGCATTCATTTTATAAAGTAAATATCTTCATTTTAAAAAGTTAAACATCTTTTTTTAACTTCTAAATGCTGATACTGGAAAACTTCGCTATTCCCACCAATCTTTTTCACCCAGAGATTTGTGTCTCAGTTTCAACATGTATATTTACTGCTCAACTGAGAAAACCTCTGATTTTTTTTTCTGAAAATTGCTGTTGATAGTGTCATGAAAATTTCATCCTCACTTTTTATATATTGTTATATTATTATTAGGTTAAAAAGTGCTAGTATAAGGTAAAATAGTAAAATTTCTAGTTTTCTAGTTGACCAATGAGTTTATTGCTTCTCCTTTTGTTTTCTTATGCTAGATGTGAGTTAAGTGGATAAGACCCGTGTATTTCTTTGTTTCCATGCATATGTTTTGTTTATACAAAGTTTTGTTTTGTTATTTTTTGGATCACTTTTGTATAACTCTCTTTCCTGTCAATGAGGCAAAATTTTTGACCCCTACAGAATGAAGAATTCATTTTGGCTTTGGTTCAACAGGGTCCAATGCACGTATAGTTGCCTGGCTCCAAGGCTGAAACAGCATGGTGGAAAGGTATGGTGGAGGAAACCTGCTCACCACCTGGCAGCCAGGAATCATGGAGAGAAGGGAGGAGCCGGGAACAAGGATACATAATTCCGTGTGACAACCTCAGTGAGCCACCTTTTCCAGCCAGGCGCTTCCTCCTAACTGCACATTCAGCTACAAACTCATCAGTGAAGATGTCCTCTGATGAATATAGTGCCTGCATGACCCAATCACCTTCTGACTGCCCCACTTTTTACTTGAGACTTTTCGGTGATATGTATATCTAAATCTTAAAAACATTTTATTAATCATGTGACGGCTTACGAAAGTTTTGATTTCTAAATTTTCTTGGCATATATGGGTATGCTTAGCCTCCATTCATTTATTGTAAAACTAGCTACAGCGAGAAAAATGTACCATACTTTAACAGGACACAAGGAATTCACTATGACCACAAACTCCCCTTCACATTTACACACTCTACCTACATCGTTTGGTTAACATAGCTGCTTACTCAGCATGGATTATGTCAGTCAAATAAAAGGTACAGGAGCCAGCTATGGTAGACAGTGATCCCTTCAGATCTACATCTACAGGCTGGTGTTCTCGATCAGCATATCCTTCAACTTGCATGATTTTGCAAGATATTAAAACTTAATATCTGAAATTGAATCCTAATTCTCCAATGGAAGGCTATTTCCCAGAGGTGTTTATGAGATGGATAAGCACAGGTAAGGGACTTTTGGAGCAACATGTCCCAAACCACCCAGAATGCAGGTTAGAGATTAAAAGATAACCTACAAGGCCACGGGACCAAGTAGAATCAAACTGCATTGCCTTAAGTAATGAGTTCTCTGGCCCTCACCCTACCATATTCCAGTTTATTATTAGATTGGCCCTAAGGTCAGTCACGTATCAGACCACCCTGTCCTTCCCTCTTTCTCCTACTGAACTCCTGCATGATCGTTGTCCTTCTTCTTTCCTTTATCCTTGCTTCTCGATTTTGTCAACAAGAAGCCACAGCAGCTTCAGTTTGGAGCTACATGTATGAGACTGTCTCATGCTGAGGGGTCTCAGTTAAGGGCAGCCCCTCTGGGCCTCCTTGGAGTTTGAATTGGACATCGACTCTAAGTAATCTCTTCTGCGCTGTGCCATGGTTGCGACGCTCCAAAATTTCTGCTCTTCTACTTTCCCTATTTTATTAAAAGACACAACCATTTACAGGTTCAGTCAAATCCATAACTTGAAAGACCTATTGAAAGTTTTTTTTCATTAGTATTCACATGCAATGAAGCATCAACCCTAATTATGCCCCATGAAAATTCTTTAGTCTGTTTTCTTTATCACAGTATAAGCATCTGTCAAACACTATACAATAAACATCTCTCTTTTACATTTTTCACAGTATTTCCTAATGTTCTAAATTTTTAATTTATCTTTAATGCTTGGTTTCATTACCTCCAATAATTAGTTCAGATTTCTCTGAAAAATTACTCAGTAATTAATATTTTAAATTGTGTTAGTATTTAGTCACATTTCTTACATTTATACTAGAGTTAGAACACTCTAAAGTTTCTTGAGAGTTACACGGCCTTCCACCTCTGTGCTTAATTTAAGAGTATTTTCACTGTCTTTAGGTACCTGTTTCATGCAGAAAATAATGTCTTAATCGGTGGCTTTTCTTTCTGCTTTTTTAATAACTTGTGCATTTCATGGTACCCATGAAGGCAATTTATCATTTTGTTTCATAGCTCCCTCTTCCAGAATTGAAAAATAAAAGCTTTGTATTTCCTTTCTCTGTGCTTAAAACAGTGATTGGCTGATAGAAAATTCTCAACTAATAATGAATAAATGGAATTATTGAATATAAAAAAAGATTTTTTGTTTGTTTGCTTGTTTAACTTTGCTATGATTATAGATTTTTGTCAAATAAGCTTTAAAAAATTTCATGCTTTTCACATCCTGTACCTTTCTAAAACCAACAGCACCGGAAGTAGGAGTTATAAAAATATTTTTAAAAATAACGCAAAACGGCTCAGCACATTACACAGAAGAGATGGCAAGTGTAAACAACCAATATTTCAAACATCAAACAGCATCGGCCATCACAGTAGGTAATTCGTATCCCACACGTGCTTATGCATATTTGCTCACTTGTTTGTGAAAGTGTCTTGTTCATAAAGTAATAGGACAGAAAAAGACTATTTGAAGTGCTAAAATCTGTAAGAAAGACACTTATCATTTGGTTTAAAAATAGTGTTGAGTTTGCTAAATTTCTGAATAAACCAGCCCCAAACTTTTTATTTTTGTATGCATAGACTGCTTCTTGAATAGCACGTATAATAAATATTTTTAAATTAAATTATATCCACTATAATCCTGCATATTTAGTACATACTTGACATAAATTTGAAAAAAGAGATAATTGCACTGGGGGAAATTTCACCTTATATTTTTGATAAACATGCTTTATAGGACTTTCTTACAGTAGACACAAAATCTAAATGTTGTTTATCATTCAGTATGTTTGTGATTGTTACAGTAATATCATCTTTAATTCATTTTAATGAGACACAGTAGCTGAAAATCCAATTAAACACAATAAATACAGACATTATTCAGTCGTTTTCATTCCCTTCACAACAACAAAAAACAAAGTTTATTTTACATGATCTAACAGGAAAATCTTTCAGAATTTTCTTGCTTGCCACATATTTACTGTCAATAATTTTATGTTTCTCTTGATGTAGGTGTTTTACATTCTTTACTGGTTGATAAAGTAGAAAGTTCTCCACGGTGAGTAGGTGAACTCCTCCCACATTTTGACTAGAAATAACTGAATTGAGAGTTTTATAAAATCCAAAAGAGGCTAATGGATTACAGTGAAGATTAAAGAGTATAAAGCATGAATACATTTATTTATTCACAACATATTTGTTTTTGAAAAATAAATATGCCAGGGCCTGGCCTGAGATACTGTAGTAATATTTCAGTGTCACTTGGGTGTTAATTGCTTGATTCTTCCACCCTCCCATTTTCCCTCTTGGGTCTCCCTTTCCAGCCACGCCTTTAACAACTTGCCCCTTTCCACAGCTGTTCAATATTTCTGGGTATTAAAATGGCATTTGTGCCTCTCAGGAAATCTTGGCAAACAAACAGTGAGAGAAACTTATTGTGGAAATAGGCGCACTGTAAGAAATTCCTTGTGAATTCTCTAGTGCTGTTTTGGCAAAATACATTTTTTTGTTTTTTATTTTTTGTCTACTAGTGATTGAACCCAGGGACCGGACATTCACACTGAGCTGTATACCCAACCTCTCACTTTTAATTTTTTTTTAATGGGATTTCACCATGTTACTAAATTGCCCAGGCTGGGCTCAAAATTGTAATCCTCCTGTCTCTGCCATCCAGAGTGCTTGACAAAGAATTTTTAATCTGGATTGAATTTGTTTCCCTTGTAATGTCATGTTCTTCTGTGATGTGGATTGCTGTTAAAAATGTTTACTAATCAGCCTTCTGCCTTTAATTTGTAAAGCACTTAAAATATGGCATTGTCCAAAACAATTTTCACATTTTCTTCATTATTATCCTGCTTAATAGAAAAATTAAACTAAATGACATTTCCTAAATTGTTAAATATCGAACAAATTTTGTCACATTGAATGATCCTATAGAGGATCACAAACCATTGTATTATCTAAAAATATGTTTACTCTCAAAGACCAGGTTACATCCACTTGGAAGAATTGGCACCCACATTACAAAATCATGTTTATATGATAGGTACAGTGCAAAACACGTATTTCTTATGAGACAAAGTCATGACTTGTGAACCCACTCTACTCAGTAAAAACAAGCATCTAAGTAAGAAGCGATTCTGTCAATGTTTTGCCCCTAATAAATAAATATCATAAATAAGTATTTCAAATGCTATTTTACTTAATAATTGTTTTTTATCTCTGAATCGTTCTTTCTTTCATCAGTGATGAAATTTTGATACTTTTCCATGTTTTGTGAAAAGGTCTAGATCTGGGTGAACTAATGGTTCATTTTCTAGAAGAAGGTCCTCCCGGGGAGATGCAATCCAGAAAGACCTATTACTCTATAATCAGTGAATTTAAAGGATATAAAATATTTTGGAGCTAAAGTAAATTATTGGGTTGATACTTAATTTTTTAGAGGAGAGAGGAGTCACTATAAAATCAGGGAAGAAAGATTGCTGGTGATAAAAGATAGAAAGTTGAAGTTTTTGAGCTGAGTAAGTGGGAAAGGTAAAGTCTGCTTTGGGTATAAAGGACAGGGATGAGTGGAGATTCACAGGAAAGAGGAAGCTACCATACCAAATACATTTACCTACATATACATGTATACATGAGAACGTAATTTATCGAAGATACGCCATGATTAACCACAAGATAACAAATTCAGGATTGATTTCACAGTATTTTGTTTCTACTTCTGTTTCATTAGTTTTACTGCCATGTGTATTATCATGGTTTCTTCTTGCTATTTTTCTCAGGTGAATTTTGATATTGTTTTATATACTCAGTGCTTAATTCGTTTATTTTCTCTCTTTAAAAATCAGTGCTATAAAGTAACTTATGTAAAGTAAAAGTCTTCTATTTTAGAAAGTTACAATCCTTGCTTACTTTAGGAGTAGAGTTTTTTTTTTGTTTTTTTTTTTTTTTTTAATTTTTTTTTTTTTT
>QZML01001651.1:2235414-2253187 GCA_016801275.1 Hystrix brachyura | reverse complement strand
CCGGCGCTTTTGGGTGTCCAGGAGGTAACCAAGGAGCGCCCAGCTGTTTGGGGACCGGATGGCACTTCCCAGCCCCGGTTGCAGTCTTTTGTCCCGGGCGCCGCGCTGACCTGCTCTCACCTGAGCAGGAGAGTCCCAGGGTCAGGAGGCCTGCCGGCGCTTTTGGGTGCCCAGGAGGTAACCAAGCGAGTTTTTTTTTTTTTAAAAGAGAAGTCATTATATTTTATAAGAACTTCATAGCTTATCATAAACTATACTCATTTATATTTTCATAGGTGACATAAGTGGTGAATTTCTCTCAAAAATTACTTTTAGATACAATGTACCAATGCATGTTCTTGGTAAAAAAAATAAAAATATAAAATAGAAAATGTAAATTATTGTTAAATGTTAAATTACTTTTAGAGAGGGTTAAATATGAAGACCATATAAAGTTGAATTTTTTTCTGAAATTGGATTCTCTAACATAAAAAATAATCCTTTCACCACCAAATAAGTAAACACACATAAATCAAGCATACATTTTTACTATTTTAGTAAGTGTGGAATAAAGGATGGATATAGTAAATGATCAAAAAAGCATTATTCAGAATAAGTAAAAAATGAAAACAACCCAAATATTTATCAATTGATAACAGAATGAACAACCTGCTGTATATATAAAATAATTTTCATCTCAAAAAAATGAAAAACTTATGTATGCTAAAAAAAAAAAAACTGCATGAACTTTAGTAGTATCACATATAGTGAGAAAAATCAGACACAAAGTTCGTACTGAGACCATGTGTACGGTTCCTTTTTGGGGGGTATACAGAACAGGCAATTTCACAGAAATGAAAAGTAGGTTAGTGTTTACCAGGAGATGGAGGAAGTGAAAATAGAGAAGTTACTACTAATAGGTCCATATTTCTTTCGTAATCTCATATAAATATTCTGAAATTAGTCCTTGGTGATCTTCATCCAACCTTGTGAATATTCAAAGAACATTTAATCAAACACCTTAAAGTGGCGAATTTTCTGGTGGGTAAATCATATCTCATTATTAGAGAAATGGAAACCAAACAGCATCTTTTTTGAGGGGTGCTGGAGATTGAACTCAGTGCCTTGCGCTTGCTAGGCACCACTGAGCTAAGTCCCCAACCACAAAGCATCTGTTTTTAATATTTGTTAGTTAGATCTGTTTTAATCTCTTAAAGAATATGATATTACATTGTTTTTTAGTTATCATTCTCTGACATCAAATGTTAGTAAAGGAAATAAGAATTATAAATGTACAGCTACATTCTACTTATCTATTTATAACATTATCTATTTATTAACTATTTAAAATGAGTAAAATTAAAGAAAAACCACAGACATTCATTTGATAATTTTGAGAAATGATGACCTAGATCTTTTTTTCATTTGTATTTTACTTAATAACATTGTCTTTATTTGTACTTAGGCTTTCAGTTTTGCTCATCTTTAGCCACATCTTTTCCCACATTATAGAATTTGCAGTCGGCAGAGATATGACTTCCTATTATATTGTCTGTTGAAAAAGATTTGTACAAATGAAAGTTCATGAGATTTGTCTTTTGGGATCCATTCTTGTAAATTACATAAAATATAGACTCCTAGTAAAGTGACATTTAGGAATGCTCATGCATACATCTATTTCAACTAATAAGTCAAGTTTTACTTATGTAATGTATTCCAATCACAGGGAAGTCATAAAAGTAAGTGTGCTTTCAGAAGTGTGTGCTATTACAATAAAATATTCTGCAGTAAAACAATACACAGCAAAAATATAAAAGCATAAAAAGTATTGTGCTCTTGATACCTAATTTACTAACACTTCAGGTCAGCAAATTTTTTTGAAGATTCATCTTTTTTAGAGCTTTCCTTTTTAACAGATTCTATCTTGAATATATTTGACCAAAATGATATACTGTTCACTGTATGGTCATAAATTTAGTCAAATAGAGAAAAAAATATACAAAGTAATGAATGAGTGATACGCAACAGAGTTTAATATATATATGTATGTATATATATATGTAATGTATTTTGACACATTTTCAAAAATATATTACATCTAAATATAAGAGGGCAAAACAATATTAGAAGAGATAACAGGGCTTATTCCTTCTCTGTACAGCCGGAATGGTTCTAGCAAAATGAAGGATGGCAGTCAGCTGGTTTAATCTCCTTACCACTATGGTAACTGAACTTTGGATAAATAGGCTATTTTTTTTCCTAGAAAGAAGGCATTGCTCAATTAAATATTCTTCACAGAACGGCCTCATTAAGAATTGCATATTGAAAATAAACCCAGAAGTTAAGGACTTCCAGGCAAAGAGCCCTAGAAATTGTCCTGTAATTTACATTGTAAGTTGACAGGTTTCATAAGAGAAATGGCCCTTGATTTCTGAGGTAATGAAAAATATATCTCACTTAGAGATCTCTCTACTCTAGAGCAGAGAGCTCATGTTTGAAGCCAGAAAGAAGAGAAGTCCTTTCAATATCGACCTCTCCCCCTGCTTCATCTGTACAACATAGTTGTCTTGAAGCTACTAATACATTTAGGTTGTGGTTGAGGTCTCAAAATGATTCATTTCTGAATTGACAAATCTAATCTTTACTAGAAACTCAATGGATTCACCTTGAGACCGTAATGTTAAATGAAATAAATCAGACACACAAGCTTGAATACCACATGGCTTCTCTGAGAGACCCAAATTATTAATAAAGAGGAGAATAAAAGTTAGATAATAGGAAGTAGGGAGAAGTAACTTTGTCAAATGGGAAGGGGATCAAGAGATGGAGGGAGGGGAGAGGGAGGGGCAGGAAAGGAGATTTAAAAAAAGGAGTTAAGATGTTATGTACATGTACCAACCCCACACGAGAAATGTAAATATTATGTACTGCAAGCACATACTAATAAAAGAAACCTCAGTCAGAAATATGCATAATTATTGTGAGATGTAAATTCTCTTCACTGACTACTGAGAATCACTACAATAGGCTCAAAATTAGACTTGTTTAATTACTATCATCTTTTATAATAAATAATTGATAAAATCTCAGATATTTAATGAGTACAGCAAATTTATATAAAATATTCTGAAAGCACAATATGTAAAGTAACAATCCTTATCTTATAAATATATGTTTTATGGACACAGAGGAATTTAACCAAAAATTATGATGACAAGCATTTTGCAATATTTAGTTTTGTTTAGTTTTGATCATCTCATGCTTATCAAAGAAGTATAACTTAATGGCTCATTAAAGTACAAATTTTCCTAAAGTCCAACGTAATAGATTGCTTTACTATAATTTTATTTCTTCAACAGCTATGGTTACAGAAAGTGCGATATAGGAGGTTGTCAGAAATGATTAGATACAGGGAAATCTGGGAGGAGGGTTAGACTAGAAAAGGAATATCAAAGTATGCCATGTAATAGAATTGCTTTATACTATTATTATACTTATCTAATACATGTTTCAAGAAATATAAAATAAGACTGCATAAGAAGTGTTTAGGGATTATCTGTAGTATAATGTGTTGAGATATTTTTTAGTGATGGAAAGTTAAAAGGGGACCGAAGAAGTCAACTTTAAGCAGTTGTTTTAATGGATAAGCCTTATTTAATAGTAATATCATCGCATTGTCACCATGTATCATCTCATTTTCTGTTCACAGAAATCAATACGATAGGCTATTAGTCTCCCCTTTTTAAACACAAGAAGATTATATTACAAGACAGTTAAATGATGATCTTAAATTCACAAAGGCAAGAAGGGGTAGAACTCTGTTATTGTGAGTGCACACCACTTATGTTACATGCTGTTTAAATGTGATGGGGCCAGTGATTCAGGATATATTTTTTTTTAAATATTCAACAATTGTGTAGAGGAGTAATTAAAGAGATAAAACCATGAGAAGTGTTTTAACTGGTGTCACAGTCTGGATCTGAAATGTCCTCCAGATTCTAACGTCTTTAAGTGCTGGTTTCAGGGCAGCAGTGTTTGGAGGTGGGTCTTCGGGGGATAATTGTATTTGAGGGTTTCGTCAAGCCACTGATGGATCTGTAGCTCACGGGCTACTGGGAATTGGTAAAAACCTTAGAAGGTAGGGCCCGCTGGAAGAAGTGGGGCGCTGGGAGCATGGCTATGAGAGGTAGGTTTTGTCATCTACACCTTCTTTACTCCTTCTTTCTGCTCCAAGCCACCGCGAGGTGAGCAGCTTACTCCACCATTCGCTTCCTGTACAAGGCACAGTTTCACAGCAGGCCGGGAAACAATGGAGACTGACAAGAAGCCTCGAAACCCGGGACCCAGATTCCTCTTTACTGTTTGTAAATTGTTTCTCTCAAATATTTTGTCATCGAAGCTAAGTAACACAAGTGCTTAAAAATATATTTGTCAATTGAATTAAATAGGTACTAAACAAGTTGTGTTGCTGGTGACTATTGAAAAGAAGTATTTTTTTCTTGAATATTAAATTTTTGAGTATTTATTTCAATAAACACAAAGTTTTCAAGTATTTGTGACTATCTACCTTATCTGTAAAGCATTTAACACACAATAAAATACTACAAATATTGTGCTGTGATTATCTTCTCAACGTTACAGTTTATATCTGGATGTCCGCCCAAAGTGACATATCCTGAGAGATAGAGCTTGTGGAAGGAGATTGGATTATGGGGGTACCAGAGCATGGTGGTAGGAGGAGGGTGTAGTCTAAAAGGCAGGTCACAGGGCTAACCCGGAAGGATGTATCTCCCCTGGCTCTGCCCTTTGCTGTTTGCCTGTTGGCTGCCATGAGGTGACCAGATTTCGTCTGGCAGATCCCTCCGCGGAGGCGCGTCCACCTGGAACCCACCAAAACCTCTGAAACACGAGCCAAGATAAACTTCTCCTTTAAATTGTGAGTGTTAGGTGTTTTATCCTTGCAAAATGAAAGTGACTAAAACACTCAAATTGTTTATTTACTTAGAAAATAGAGCAATTTCTTTCATAGCAAATTAGAAGTGAGTCCATAACATTAGATGTATGCTAATTTATGTTTAAGTATATTTGACAAAGTAACCCAGTACATTTCTTCGAAATGGAGAACAATGTAACTATTTTAATGTCTTCAATTTTATTACAAATATAGTTATATATATATATGCTATATAGTTTTTATCAGTATATCACTAGTATGCATAAATCTCCTATTTACACTACACAGTTCAGTTGCTTTGTATATTTATATAAAATTCACCACCATGTAATTACTTAAATTTATTCTCCCCAAAGACAAGATTGAATTCATTAAGAGTCCTCCCCGTGTGCTTCCTTTCCAATTCAATTGAATTGCTGGTATTGATCTGGGAATTACATATTGAATATGATACCGAATGCTCTGGTAAAAAAAAGGTGAAAAAAGACACATGGACGTCATCAAACTAAAAAAGTCTCTACACAATAAAGAAAAAACAGAGTTAAGAAACAATCCGTGGAAGGAGAATAGAATATTTTTGAACCATATAGTTGCCAGTTCACATGCAAAACATATTAGCAAAATACATGAGAAACTCCCACAAAATAAAACTAACAAGAAAACCAATATCCTAACTGAGAAATGGACAAATGTCTTGAGCAGGTATTTCTTTCATGGAGACATAACAATGAGTGTCTAACAAGACACTCAGCACCACTTTGTTAGAAACCAACACGATGAGATGCCACCTCACACCTGATAGATGTTACAAAAAAAAAAAAAAAATAAAAAATGATAAAGAAGCCACCTCACACCTGATAAATGTTAAAAAAAAAAAAAAAAAAGTAACAAGTGCTCACAAGACCGAAAACAAAAATTAGAAACCTTTTGTATTGTTGCTGAGAATGTAAAATGCTGGGATTGCTATGGGGAACCTTCTGGAGGTTTCCCCTCAAATTAGAAAACAAGAACCACATGACCCAATAATCTCATTCCTGTTTCTTTAACAGCTGAAAGTTGAATCTCAAAGAGACTGTATCACCCATGTACACTGAAGCATGCTTTGCAATAGCCAAAACATAGACCATAAATGGGTGATAATTTGCCGTGTATAGTATTCATTTTTAAAAATATAAGGAATTATTGCAGTTTGTGAGCACATGGATGGACACACGAACATCCTAGTGAAATAACCCTGTTCCAGATGAAAAATATTGTCTGATGCCATGTGCATAAGTTACTTTAAATAGTAAAATATAAGAAACATAAAGTAGAGTGTGGTTTTTCAGGAATGAGGTAAAGGGTAAATGGAGAGTCTATTTTCAGTGGATTTAAAGTTTTGATAAGCAAGATGGAAAAGGTCTAGAGATCTTCTATACAATGTTGTGTTTCTGGGTGGATCTCATATGATATGCTCTTACCACAATTTAGAAAAGGCCTAGATATGAAATTCTAACTCCAGAAAACATGGTGCTTGCACATGTAATCAGTTAAGATTGGGTCAAACTGATTCGGTTGAGTCTGTAATCCAATATGACTGATATCCTTTTTAAAAATGACCAAGAGACTCGGAAACACACATAAACACGAAGGAGATGGTCAGTGGATAGAAGCAGAGTTCGGAGTGCTGCGTCTATGTCCAAAAAACTCTTAAAGCAAAAACCAGAAGCTAGAATAGCAAAGAAGGATTATCTTCAAGAGATTTCAAAGGAAATGCGGCCTCCCTAATCCTTGATTTTGGACTTCTAATAGATACAAGATAGAAACTTTGCTGTAATGTGTCCTTGCTCCTTTGCTCCTTCATTTGCTGTTATGGCTACACCAATTACATTTTGTTAACAAGTCCATTAATATGTTTTCGTAACTATCACTTCATATCACTGTATTTTAAACAGACAAAATTAATAAACAAAAGTGTATGCATGTGATCAGCTACATTTACCCGTGTGTTTCCCTTACTCTTCATTTCCCCCTATGGGTTCTAGATATTGTAGCTTGTCAGCAGTTTGCAAACGTGTTTGGCAATGTCTTGGAAACTGAACTTCTATCTTTTTTTTCTTCCCCCTTGGGGAGGTGATCACTAAATCAAGTCAAATAGCCGCAAAACCTTGGGATTGGACATTTTCCAGGCTGTTGCTAGTTAAACAAAATATTTACTGTGCTCTGGGGATACAGCTTTTAATGGAGCGCCAAAAGATATTAATTGTCTCATTAGGCTGAGAGTCTGTTGATTTCCACCGCTACTCTGACAAAGTGCTACCAGGAAGCAGTGAGTTGAAAGGAAAAGAAGCCTGCTGTCTCATCAAGATTCAATAAAGTCTCAATAAAGACAGCTTTCAGTTCCTTCTGAGGATTTCATTAGTCTGCTAAGTTCGGAAATGGTTGATTTGGGCTTCTTTACCAGTATTTTTGCTTTTTCTGAGGTCTAATTTATTTATTTATTTATTTTTGTGGTGCCCGGGATCGAACTCAGGGCCTTGTGCTTGCGAGGCAAGCCCTCTAACCGCTGAGCTAAATCCCCAGCCCTATTTTTGCTTTTTCTAAGGAAAATAGTTTATTAAGAGCTTTACATGGTCATTCCAGTAGTTATCTTTTAAAATCTATATGCTTAAATTATTATTTCAGAAGATTTCAAACATGTACTAAAATATAGAGAGCGACTATGTATCTATTAGAGAGTTTCAATACTTTGTTTTGTTTTATCTATGGTTAAATTGGCTACTTTTTCCTTTCTTTTATTCAGTACTGAAGATTGAACACAGGACCTTATATGTGCTAGGCAAAAGCTGTACTGCTGCGCTATACACCCGGCTCACTAATTTGACTGTAACTATAATTCTGTCAATTTCCCGTTGTCCCTGAACAAGTAACTGTTTTAGCTGATGTAAATGCTAGATATATAGCCTTTATATGTTTAACTGATCATAAAAAAGTGGCTTATTAATGAGGCTTTCAATTTATATCTTTACAAATTAAAATCTTAAGAAAACAACAAAATATTAAGCATCCCAAAAATTTAACCCTAATTCTTTAATATTATAATATTATAAAATTTTAAATAATGCAATTAAATCATTATAAATAATATTTCATAATATTATGAGATACACTGGTCATTATTTTATGATAGTTTTATGATTTAACAATTTAGTCAAATCGAGATTCAAATAAGGTCCTTAAAAACCAGTTCACTAATGACTCATTTGAAACTCTGTCATATATGTTAGCCATCCAATACTGTTTTGTCTCTTACTGTATATTTGTTGGAAAAAGAGCTCCTTTTATTTATGTAGGATGTTTTCCCCCACAACCTAGATTTGTTGACAACAGATTCATATCGACATTCAACACATCTTCGTGTTCCCAATATTCCTTATAAGCTAACAGTTACAACTAGGGACTAGAACAAGTTTAGTTTTAATATTTTTGGCAAAGATGTTTCATAGGCTGAGTTGCGTACTTTCACTGAGCACACAATCTCATCTCTTTCTGTGATTTTTGGAATCACCGATGTTCGGCACCTAGATCAATTAGCTCAGCTGAATTTGTAGGATACTATACTAATTGTTCCATTTCTTTCTCATTTATACATCTATAAATAGGAACTTTCTGCTGTAGTTTAAAAAAATAAATGTGCCAGAAAGTTAATCCCCAGTGCGACAGCATTGAAAGGTGGAGCCTAAAGAGAAGTAATTCTTCCAGGAGCGATTGTTCCTTATGAATAGACTAATACCGTTATTCTGGGAGCAGATTCTTTATGAAAGGGTGATTCTGGCATGCTTTCTTAATCTCTCACACTTTCTCTTTGACCTGTTGCCTTCTATCATGGGTGGAGACAGCAAGAAAGCCCTCATTAGATGCCAGCCCCTTGATTTTATACCTCTTAGCCTCCAGAACTATGCTCTTCCTAAATTGCCCAGTCTCAGGCACTTTGTTTATGAGCACAAAACAGACTAAGTCACATTCTTTCATCAACTTGCTGACTTATCTAAGGTATGTCTCAAAATACTATGGAAATTCTGATTCTTTTCTGTTATTGCCAAGTCTCTGAAACAATGACATATTCATCTAGTGCTCCCTTAATGTAATGACTGATAACTTTTGTTTAGTTGGTTGGTTTGCTCTTTGTTTGGTATGATTTTTATTTAAGTGCATTATGGTTTCTTGTGTCCTAATCACCCTGGCCGATGTCACCCCAGTGTCCCCCAGTGCTTTTCCACTGGAGAAGCCGCTGCTTTAAAATCTTTTACCTTTTGTTTCAGAGAATTGTGCATAATCTTTCTCTCTGCTGCATGGTCTCCTGATAGTCTTGGCCTATGATTTCTCCTGCTTCTTCTTGGCTGTAGCTCTCAGGATGACTGTAGAATTTCCTGGAAATGCAATATCCTGAGATAGCAAAGCGATGTTTAAAACAGCTTGGGCCTTGTTCCTGTGCCTCCCACAGTATGTATCACTTTGAGATAAGGAGGAGATGGTCAGGACAGGCTGATCTCTGTTCCTCTCACACTGTGAGAGGGCCCAGTATGCTCTCTGGCCCTGAGGTGTGGTTCCAAAGGGCTGCCTTTCGGGCTGCTCAGATGTGATGCAAATGGACCACAAGGGTGAGACTCCATTAGCCATGCACAGAATTCTTTATCACTGGGGCACTGATTTCAGTGTACCCTAGGATTGGAAAGGGAAATAAGAGAATAAAGATATTAGGCCTATACAATATACAATAACCTAATAACCTCCACGAATGTCAGCATTATATGCCACAAACATGAGCTAAAGAATGAAAATGGGTTAGGGAATTAAATGAAGAGAGGGGCTGGGTAGGGAAGGGGCTTAAAAAAAAAAAGAAACAAGCCATATTATGTACATGTACCCACTCCCAAGATGATTGTAAACTGTGTGTACTGCAAACATGTACTAATAAAAAATAAGAACACACTCAAGTATGTGATAAGTATTACTGTATCATGGTTTAAACTTAAATGTCAAAAACATATTTTTCTTTAAAATGAAAAGGCCAATTATTTTTTAGGAAAGACCATGTTTCTGAATTTCAAAGTAGCTTTCCCTGAACTCTTTACTACCTGGACTAGTATAAGGAGAATAAAAAATGAAAGAAATTTTCTTGCTTATTTATTAGTAGCAATGGCGAAGTAAAAGGATCTGGAAAAAATGTTTACCCCGAAATTTTTCAATATAGGGAAATCATGGATTGTTATGTGATGCATCCATTATTCTGGGTTTTCTCTCTCAATCCTTAATCTTAAATCCTTGAATCGTGTGGTAAAAAATAGCATTTTTCAAATATAAGAGAGATAATTGGACAGAAAATTAAAATGACTAATAATGTTCAATATGTTTTACATATTTAATTACCATTGTTAAATAACCATCTATATGGCATCAGTATGCAGTATGGAAAGAAGATGAACCATTTTTTTTGGAAGAATCTCTTAAAATCTCTTGCCAATTTGTCAACTGAGACTTTTTAAAGTGATTTCTAAATTTTCCATGTATAATAAAGAAACAAGTCCTTTATTGAATATATCTTGAAAATATTTTTCTCAGATTATTTCCCATCTACATTTTCTTGCAAATGTCTTCCAATGAATAGAACGTTTCAATTTTGATACTTACATTTTTGACAAACTCACAATTTTGATATATTTTTGATAACTTTTAATAATTGTTTATTATTTCTTCCTTTATCAATATACTTTTGTTGTATTTTATTAGAAATGCTGGCCCAACCTATTATCGTATTTCTTTTTCCTATCTTAAAATTTTAAATATTCAAGTTTTTGTTTACATGAATTATGAATCATTTTGAACTTATTTTCATATAACAAATGAATTATGGATAGAGGTTCCCTTTATTGCATTTGGAAATTCAATTTTTCTAGTAGCATCTCTTTAAATGATTATCCTTTCATTGCTGAGGTACTTTGAAATTTTTGGTGGAAAACTAATTCATCAGATGTGTGCGGGTCAATTTTGAGTTGTCTTTTTGTTCCACTGACCTTTTTATTTCACTCCTTTTCTAAATATCACCTGATGATATTATAGTGAATCTGTGAAGCATGTACGAGTAGTATGAGTCTTCTATGTATTTTCAAAGTCACTCTCAATATTTTAGTACTTTCACTTTATGTATAACTTTAGAATGAGCTCGTCAACATATAGCTCATCATTTTCAGTAGTCAACACAGTATTTCTATAGTTATCCTTTTGGGGTAGTACTAACACCTTCATCATTCTCTGACTAATTCAGTTGATTTCTTTGACTCTTGAAACCTTACTGTGTCTTGATATTTTATATATTTAAAACGCTTTTTTTTTCTGTTTTCTTAAAAGATAAATTTTGAACATTAGCAAATGAGGAGAAGAGTTTTCTGCCTAGAAATGGGTATGCCTTTCTGCTAGACCTTTTAATGTGGAGTCCTTCATCAGCCTGTTCAGTAATTGACTTGGTTTTTGAGGGTAGGGCTTTCCTCAGTACATCTCATAATTAAATTCCTCTACTGCTACCATTTGTTTACATCAGCATCTTTGAGTGACCAAGAATGTTTCTTAATGTCTTCTACTCTTAACAGTAAGCCCAACTTTTCTGTGGTTTGAGAAGATCTCTTGCCATTTTCTTGCCCTTCTTCCAACTCTTGTTTGCTGTGATTTACCAGTCGACAATTGTTCAAAACTTCAGTGTTGTTCTGACTGTAGATGGTAGGTGAGGATTGTGCTCCTGAGTTCCACATGTGAGGCTTTCTGAGAGATCAGACTCCGATCGGCAGAAGGGTTGGGCATAGCTTTTATTTTCTCACTTACCCATGTGTATTTTCTTTTCATACCACCAAAAAACAATGGGTTTCTACTCTTGCCCGAATAGTCCGATTTTTTTTATACTTTTTATAGATGCTAAATTTCATAAAGTTTATCGTTTAAGGAAGCATCCACATTAAGGGGCTGAATTTTAAAGTTTTATCATTTGCACTAGAAAATTTAATCATATATCAAGAAAACCAGTAAGACTCCATTATTCAGTCTCATTGACAAGAGAAAAACTTCTCAAAATTTAAAAAAAATATACAAACTGTATGCCATTATTCTCTGTATATTAAAATTTCATTCCACATTTCAAAACCAAATCTGTCTTCTCCTGGTGGATCATTCAGATATTCCACTACAAAGTACTACTCTATTTTCATAATCACTAAGACATTATTTAGAAAACCACTAGAACTATCTAAAATAAAAATAGGTGGTGGTGAAGACATTTCATTGGCAGTACATAGGAACTTAAAAATTGAAGATATTTATAAATTTAAAAACTACTTGCAAACATGTAGAAAAAGAAAAGGAAGAGGCTCAAGGGCTGAGTGGGGGGGTGGAAAGGGAAAGAGGATCGAGGAAGGAATTAAAATTTGCTATGTACATATCCCAGCTTCCCACAGGGAACGTAAACATCAGGTACTGTGCACATATACTAATAAACTAAATTAATAAAAAGATCTACTTATTAATAAATAAATAAATTGAATGAATTAAGGTATTACTAGCTCCAGTAAGTCTGCAAACTGCAGGCTTAATCCATGCTTTAAAAGCAATGCATACTGTCACATTATGGAAATCCTGTGTGTGGGTATTTACCTTTTTTCTCCTCAATGAAGCAGCCAGTATCACCTGGATATAAAGAAGAATAAGGAAAACCACTGTTGATCAGTCTATTCTTAAGTAGAGGAAAATTTCTATATTTCATTCTCTCTACACTCAAACATTAACTAGTATAGGAAAATGATTGTATTTCAGCAAGAAAATAATGTTTCTTTTGGGAGAATATAGCATATGACTAACTAAAAAAACATAAATCATCTGTAATTTTAAAACTCAGCAGTGTCCATTGTCAGCTACATCAAACAAATATTCAAATAAAACTTTTAAATCAAGACACTTCATCTATTGAATATAAATTGGAATGTCTTAAGAAGTATTAAGTTACCTAGACTAAATTTAATATTATGACAATTTGAGTGAATTTTCAGTCACTTCGGGACTTTTTCTATCAAGTTCATGATATCCTTTAATTTTTGATTCTTCCAGTTAGTACTAAAATGACCAATGTTAGCTGTCTGGAAAAATACCAGAGAATTAATGAAATAATTGCAGAAAATATGAATTCAAAATATAAATTCTCTTTTGATTTTTCACTTTATCCATCTGATTACATTTTTAGAATGGGGTTAATGTTTTTACCATCACTCTTTAGTTTTCAACATAGAACATAGAAAATGTAAAAGAAAAGTGAAAAACATGCTGAAAACTTAATCCCTTGGAGCAAAGCTTTGCTTCGAGCATTTATATGGCTTCATATAGCCCAAATGTGAAAGTAATAAAATTTAACTAAACAAGATTTGGGCATAACAGTTCTGAATGGCCATTCTGTGGTGAACTATTCTTAGAAAAACTTTAAAATTTTTATTTCTTTCACACCTACCGACATTTCTACTTAACAACTAAGATAGACTATATGAATTAATAAATTACTTCAGAGGCCATTATATTTTCCTCAGTATTGCTGACGATTTACTTTAATTAAATCTTCCTTCATTAGACACATGTGTGACTATTAGTAGGAAATAATACACTGGAATTTATAGATATACATCAAGTTTATAGATTATATGATACTGTAATTCTAGGTCAATGAATATTTTCACATGTTAATATTTTAATGCACTTATTCCAATCACTACTTTAATTAGTAGTTGTTTCTGTTATTAAACACTATAATTATTTAATTCATCAATTATTCTTCATAATGAAACATACTTGTCTATGTGTGAGCATTAATGGAAAAAAAGACCATTATTGTATTATGAACGTATAGGAACGTCTCAGATCTGTAAAGAATACATATGAGCAAAACGTTAGCCCAATCTGATTCCTGAAATTCTGCTATAAACCACTATATTACTTGCCCTATTTATGTTGACTCTCAGAGAAGAAAGAATGAGCTATTTTGTCCCTTTAAAAAATACATTAATGAGAGCCATTCCCTGCAGGCTCACTCTTTTACCTAATGTGTGAGAGAAGAAATGGTCACCAATCCAGTTAGTTTAGCCACTGGAAAATTAGATTGGCACCTCGTCTTTATAATCCCTGTAGGATTTGTTATAAACTTGGTTTAGATGCCCAAAATCTTAAATGAATTTGAGTTAGCATGGTGACATCTTCATTTATCAAATTAATGGACCACCAACTTAGCTATCAGGAGATGGCCTGAAGGAAATAAGACCCAGAAGAAACAAATGTTCCTTAGTCATAAAAGAAATTCTGAAAGAAGAAGACATTTCTGACTTTGGAAAATCACCAGAGTAATGGTGCCTGAGAAATCAGTACTAAGGTGACTTTCTAGGTAGGAAGAAAGCACCATGGAGGAAATAGAATTCATGATGAGTACATTTTGTCTTGGACCATGTCTAATACCTAATTTGATAGGAACTATTTATTCTGCTTCTCCACAGAGGTCGTCAGTAACCTTCACCAGGTCCCTAATCCACACTCATCTAAATCGCTTTAGCTCCAGTTACATCATCACATAGCAGGAAAAACTCAAAAATTACACTCATGAAATTTGAAAATGTATAGGTATATGTGATGGTAATATTTTCTTGTTCTGAGACACATCCTTTATGTACAGTGGTGCAAACTTGAGCAGATCCAGAAATTTTTTTTCACCTGTACACTGTTGATTCATGATTCTTACTGATCACCTTACACAGTGGAGTAGGTAAGTAGCAATTATTAAAAGAATACAAGCTGTACTATATAAGTGATGTGTAAATTTAATTTTTAATCAAAATACAATTTAGAGTGTGGGACACCAATATCTAAAACAAATGAAATCTGGACAATTTATAAACCTTGGCAATAATTTTTTTTAAAAATTCAATTTATTTTATTTTAATGGTACATTTTAGATGTACATAATGACAGCATTCATTTTAAGGGTATCATAGGGAATTTGTACCTGTACATCATATATCTTGCTGCTGCCTTCTTTCCCATTCCCCTCCCCTCCCCTCAACCCCTCCTCCCTCCTTATTTGCAAAAGCTTCATTTCCATTTTTTCCTTCCATTTCTTATTTCTCTTGTCCTTCTGTTCCTTTGCTCGTCCTTTGTTCCCTGTCCCATTTGGACACTTTCTTCTCTTTCCCAATGTAATACATTTTAGTCTTTATTTATACTTTCAGTTTCTCACACCAGAGAAACAATGCAGTATTTAAACATGTGTGTCCAATTTATGTCACTTAAGAGTATGGTCTCAAAATGCATCCATTTACCTAGGAATACCTCAATCTTATCATTCTTTATGGCAGAGTAGTACTCCATTGTATTAAAAAAACACATTTTCTTTATCCATTCTGTGGTCAATGGGCATTTGGGCTGTTTCCAAGATTTAGCTCCTACAAACTGTGCCACTATAAACATGGGTGTGCATATATCACTGTGGTATGATGCTTTTAATTCTTTTGGGAAGATATTGAGAAGGGGAATAGCTGGGTCAAAAGGAATCTCTAGTCCAAGTTCCCTGAGGAATCTCTACACTGATTTCCATAGCGGTTGCACCAGTGTACATCCCCATCAACAGTGGAGAAGGGTTCGTTTTTCTCCACAGCCCCTCCAGCATTTGTTGCTGGCTGATTTGTTTAGTAATAGCCATTTGTTCTGGAGTGAGGTGGAATCTCAGGGTTGTTTTAATTTTTTATTTTTACCAAGAACATGCATTGGTACATTGTATACATAATGATCATAATCAACATGGTTATTTTGTACTTGTACATGATACATCTTGGTTTTCCCCCCTCTTCCCCCCTTCCCCTCCCCTCCCTTCCATTCTCCCTATCTAGTTCTCCTCTCTTTTGAATACTATCTCTCTCTTTTTTTAAAAATATAATATCTATTCTACCCCTTTGTCCTTATTTACACTTATGGTTTCTCAAGTGCTGGCGGGGCTGCGGGGAAAAAGGAACCCTCCTCCACTGTTGGTGGGAATGTAGACTGGTCCAACCACTGTGGAAATCAGTGTGGAGATCCCTCAGAAAACTACAACTAGAGGTTCCATTTGACTCAGCTATTCCTCTGCTGGGTATCTTTCCAGAAGAATTAAAATCAGGGTTGTTTTAAATTGCATCTCTCGAATCAGTGATGTTGAACTTTTTTTTTCTTATGTCTATTTCCTGTTTCTACTTCTTTATCTGAGAAGTATCGATTCATTTCAGTTGCCCACTTTTGGATTGGGTCTTTAAATTTGGGGGGTCTGATTTTTTTGAGTTCTTTATATATTCGAGATGTTAGTCTTTTGTCAGAAGAATAGCTGGCAAAACTTTTTTCGCAGTCTGTGGGTTGTCTCTTTGCTCTGTTGGTAATTTCTTTTGCTGTGCAAAAGCTTTTTAATAAGATCAGATCCCAGTTGTTGATTCTTTGTGATATTTCCTGGGTAATTGGGGATTTGTTCATAAAGTCCTTGCCTACACCTATGTCTTTAAGAGTTCTACCTATTCTATCTTCCAACAGATTAAGTGTTTCTGTTTTAATATTTAGATCTTTGATCCACTTTGATTTTAGTTTAGTGCACGGGGAATGATATGGGTCTAGTTTTAACCTTCGGCATGTGGAGAGCCAGTTTTTTCAGCACCATTTATTAAACAGATGAAATCTGAACAACTTATGAACCTTGGCGATAATTTTTAATAAATAAATTAAAAATAAAACTTCTGGCTGATGTTTCCAGCAGAACTCAGGGCCTTCTGAACTCAGTTTCTTGTAATCATGACCCCCGATGTAGCAATGACTGTTGAGATTTCCCTATTATAGGTCTTCTCTAAAATAATAGCATCAACCATAACAAGAAGAACCATGAATCGCTAGTTATTTAACATTAACCCACACTCAGCTGTTATTGCAAAGGTGTAGCCCAAAGCGTTGGCAAACCTTTCACTCTTTCAGGCTAAAAAGATATCAATGTAGGATATTTTTATTTGAAAAAATTAAAATATTACCTATTGTTTACCAATGTTTATATACCTTGTAAGCTCATTTCAAGATCTTCTAAATAGTGATCATTCTTTACTGTAATTTTTTTCATGTATGAATGTGTTAGCCCAAATATTTTCTTAGATGTCATCTTGTTGCCTTCAATCAGAATTTGTTCTTCAAGAAATATTTTATTATGACCTATTTAGTAATGTCTCCCCTGATCTGATTGAATGCTTCACTAAATTTTGGTGGAACCAAAATGTAGTCACATTCAATAGTGTTAGCTAGTTAAACTATATTGAATCAGAGTGGACCTTGGTTAATTATAAATTAAAATTGTCCCTTTAACTGTTTCAATGGTTAACATATCATAATCTCCTCATATCGATGTTTGTACCCTGTATTACATCTACAAAATCTCTTTTGATACGTAAAGCTACCTATTCAAAGGTTCTAAGATTTAGGGGATTAAATCTTTGGGAATAATTGTTAGCAAATCTCCACAATGATACTTTTATAAAGATTTTACTTTCAACCTATGAATCTTTTTTCATTTTTGTGTGAAACATGATACATTTTATTTAAAAGTTTTTATTAGATTTAGAGCAACACATTTCTATTATTGATATGTCGCAGATATAATGTAATTTTTGCCTCAATATTTGGGTGTATTTTAGGGGCGTGAAGTACAGTGATTACATTTTAAATGTTAAATTTAAATGTCTTTTTAAAAAGTTATCAGGTCTTGGGCTGGGGATTTAGCTCAGTGATTAG
>QZML01001651.1:2220784-2231108 GCA_016801275.1 Hystrix brachyura | reverse complement strand
TTTTTTTGGTGCTGGGGATCGAACCCAGGGCCCTGTGCTTGCAAGGCAAGCACTTTAACCTCTGAGCTAAATCCCCAGCCCCTGGGTCTCCTTAATAAAGTGAAGATTTTGTTGGCCTCTAACTTACCTCCAGGTTTCCTTTAGAAGGAAGAATCTGCCCCCGTCTCTCTCTCTCTCTCTCTCTCTCTCTCTCTCTCTCTCTATCCTTTACTATAGTTTTAATAATATTTGTAGTTTGGTGGTAGTGGGGAAGGATAAAGACTCTCAGAACCAACACTGTGTATGGAGGTTTAAATCAGTCAGAGCATGCTCACAAATTTTATGCTGTTTTGAGGAAAAAAGATAATGTTACATGTACTACTCGGAGATGCTTCGAGCATTATTATAGGTTAAAAAAAAGTCAGATGAAATGTATATATACTTTTTTCTTTTCTAGAAAATAACCAGATTGTGTTGTGTCAAACTACCATGGTTTCTGGGGGAAGAAAGAATACTCTATTTAAAACAATAAACATAAAACTCTTCTAGAATGTTTTTCTTCAGTGTGCTGTTTTTCAGTTGCTCTCATCTGTCTCCATGGACATCTTCTATATCCTCACTCCAGTGCGCTATTTTCTAGGCACATGTAGCAATTGAGATACGGCTAGTGTCAAGCAAAAGAACTTTAACGCAAATTAATTAAATTGAGATATCCACAACCAGTGGGCAGTACAGTTCTACTAAAAGAATCAAAAAGTCGTATTTATATCTTCTGATACATTTAAGAATATTTGTGTACATTTATAGAACTTTAGGCCAAGTATTTCTTCTTCTTGCAGACTAGGGTATGAAATTTCTTTCATTTAAAAAATCAAAACCCTTGGAAAATCAAAACAGAAAGTAGAAAATGGCATGCAACTTCAGGAAACCTATTATCTTTTCCTGTTTTTTTCTTGCAATTTTGAAAGTTTTTTAAATGAATATAAAATGTAAAACATTTTCTGTAGGAAATTGAAGACAAGTCTCCGTGGCAAGCTAACCCACACAGATGCTTCAGTACTGAAAACAAAGGAAGGCAGAACTAACAGCTTTCTTATAAAGGAACTTTACAATCATAAGCACTTAGGGTTCATGTACTTTACCCAACCTGATTTGAAATCTGTTGTGGATTTTGTGAGGTAGGTCCATAAAAAGGTAAAAATTGGTCCTTTCTTTCCTTGAGCTAATCATTGATTACTATGTCTTTTGTTGTTACTGTTACAGTCAGAACAACAATGTATTTTGAATTAATTTCATTAATAATCATATTTTTAAATATTATATTTTTTGCAGATTGCTTACTCATCATTCGTCTGGAATAATCCAGCATTCTTCTTAGATTTAGGTTTTTTAAATCCCTATTTTCATCTCAGTGTGCAATAATCCAAACAATAAATAACGGAACAAAAAAAAATACTAAAATAAGATTATCGATGTCATGAGTTTATGTTCTCATGAGGTATGAGAGCTAATTTAATTAATACCCAAGTTAATATTTTGCCATTATCCGAAATATCTTGCATAACTATGATCATCTAAACCCCATTAGATGAATCTTACAAGGGATGATGAATTAAACCACCTTTTTGATTTATGGCCAACTTGCTGGTCAACTGTAATTATGTGTAGAAACACAATCAGGTCGTCATTATCTGACTTTTTTGCAGTTCAGTAATGGCTAAAAATGTAGACGTTAGCACCATATAAGGGCAATTACAAGAATATATCAAACCTAGACAGCACGCCGCATCTTCCACATTTTAGTTTAGGCACAGTTGTAAATGCATAAATTTTAATTGCTATAATAAATGTCAAATTTAAATTGAACTCAAATAACCATTTTATTTTTATTGACTCCCCTAATTAAGAGTGAGGATATAAACACAACTATGCAAACAGGCGTTCGAACCCAAAAATCTTATATAACTTTTAGCCTAATATCTACTAAAAGTTTAACCATTATAATGTTAACATTAGATAATAATAGAGAGATAAATATTAATAATACCTTGAAGATAATGATAAATGTTTCAGATTTAAGGATAGTTGAGTTATATAAAACTTGCCTTCTCATTTAGAAATAAGTACTTAGTTTGTGTCTTAAAGCTAATATCTTACTTTTTGCGTTTATCTGTTTTTTGATACCTGTGAGATTTAAAAAGATGAATGTGTTCATGTTCTCTCTTTAATTCTTTTTGTGACGACTAAAATAACTACTGTGTCGAGTACCCACACATTTGAGGCCTTTTCTGTTCAATATTCCTGATTCCAAATACTTCTCAAAGAGAAACTATTTACCAAATTGTATTCTCCAATAAAGTTGTTAATGGTTTCAATCTTCATCCAATTCTTTCCTTTTCATTGTACATTTACTCATCAATATCAATTTTAGCTCATCAGAAACTGGTTTGGTACTAGAGTGAGCTCATTTGCTATAACATTTAAATAAATTATGTCCAGAGACTATATCTACTTTAAACTCAATTGACCTTTCCAAAAAGGAAGACTATCTTAGCCAATGTTAACAGAAGAGTTTAAAACATAAGTGAATTCAATACTATGGGCAAATAAAGGGAGAGACAGAGAAAGTGACATAAACAGACACGGAGAGAGAGAGAAAGAGAGAGAGAGGACAGGGAAGAAGGAAAAGGGGGAGAGAATGAGGAGGGGAGAAGAGGAGAAGGAGGAGGAGTGGAGGAAGAGGAAGAAGAGGAGGAGGTGGAAGAGGAGGAAGAGGAGGAGGAACAGGAGAAGGAGGAGGTGCAGGAGGAGGAGATTGTAAACTTGTTGAAAATTATTTTTATACAAATGCTCTATAAAACTATTTCTAAGTCACACAACAACTATACCATACAGTTATCTATTTATCAATCTTCTGCAAAAATGTACACACACTTCATGAAAAGAAAATCTTGAATGAATATTTTAGTATTAAATTTACAGAGACAGCATGAGATTAATACAAGTTATCTATGGCTCCTACAATTACAAGAGGTGCTCAGAGTGTTGGCCATTAGCTTGCAGACATTTATTAATACTGTGAACTGCCTCTTGGGTAACCTTGGTCATTGAGATTGCTGCAGATGGATTTTCAATTTCTTTCTAAGGGCCAGCAGTGTAGTGTGTTTTCTGTAATACTCAACATCCACTATGGTCCCCCATACAAGGGTGACACTATCTGTTGAAGAAAAAAATCAAGATTTTTTTTTCCCTGAAGTATGTATACATTTTTGGTGGTGTCTGTCTATCAATCTATCTATCATCTATCTATCTATCTATCTATCTATCTATCTATCTATCTATCTATCTATCTATCTCTGTTATCTATCTCTCTATCTACCTGGAATATATAGTGCAACTTGATTATTTGAGGGGAAAATAGGTATATCAAGTACATAAATTAATCCAGAATTGGTCAAGTCATTTTGTTACTGGTTTATGGGTCCCAGGGATATTCTTTCTAGATTCTCAGGTTTCCTGAGCCAAGAATTGGACAAGACATGTGTAGAGGTGATGGGGATGTAGATTTATTGAAGATGGAAAAGAAATACACTGCAGAGTAAAAACGAGACTGTGAAAAGACTCACAATAGCCAAAAGGACAATGGGAGACAGTCTTTTCTAACTGACATTCCTGGGTTGGTTTTTCCTTCATGCAAATAAGGGGTTGGGGTGTTTTTCCTTTACAAAACTCATTGGCCTGTGTGATAGTTCACTGTTGTGCCGACTCGAGTAAGGAACGTCCAGTAGACCGGTGTAGCATAGTTCTGGGTGTGACCGAATGATGGATTTACTAAACAGGAAATACCCGCCCTGCGTGTGGCACAACAGGCTTGTAGCCTGGACAGAATAAAAAGGGAAAGAAGAAGGAAGCCTCCATTCTCTCTCTTTGGAGGAGCTCCAGTCTTGGCCATTGCCTGCATGTCTAGTTCCAGGCTTCCAGCGCAGACCTGCAGCCTCCTGATATGGACTCCTACAGGACTCTACAGTGAACTCCAGGCCTTGGACTTCTGCCTGCATCCTTCGGACGGCCAGTGTACAGATGGCCCTCTGCACACTTCCACACCTGACAATGCAGGCCGCCATTGTAGCCCTGCCTTATAAATCCTATATATTTATGTATTTTATGTTAAATGTTTCTTTAGTGAGCATCGACTGATACAGCCTGCCACCAGATCTAAACTTACCTATGAAAAGACTCCTTTAGCGTCACACCAGATAAAAGTGAAGAGTTGGTAATAGCACTTTTCTGATTGGTTCTGCATACAGAGTGGAGTTTCTTATTCTTCCAAGTCATAGCTTATCCTGCCCCTAGCGAAGGTCCCAGGAATGAAGGGTCCTACTTGAGTCCAGGTTGCCATTTCAGTGGCAGATACCCACAAATGGCAAAAATCAGTAGGCCAATTTTCAGAAAATCCTAGTAATTTTGCAGATGAGTTTCAAACTTTGACACTTGCTTTCGACCTCTCATGGAGAGATGTTCAATTTGTCTTGGTCACTTGCTGCAGCTCAGATGAAAAACAAAGATTCCTAGAGGAGGCGGGGAGATACGCAGATGGCCCACACACTAGAGAAAGAGAAGGGAATCACCCTGGAGAGGTTACTGCTCCTCAATGAGAACCAAACTGGGACTGTAATACAGTGATGACCTAAACACGGAGTCTAAAATGATGACTGCTCTTATCAATGGAGTAAAAGAC
The DNA here is from genome assembly GCA_016801275.1 of Hystrix brachyura. NCBI lineage: Eukaryota > Metazoa > Chordata > Mammalia > Rodentia > Hystricidae > Hystrix > Hystrix brachyura. Next base: position 2,226,391 of record QZML01001651.1, on the reverse strand, counting down.
GCATTAAGGGACCTGATAATTATGAAAAGATGAGAGAGGAAAATCTGGCTGTCTCTCTAGCCGATTAGTAGACGTCTGTAAATATACAAACTTGGATCCATCTTCCAAGGACGGACATGCACCAGTGGGTCTACATTACACTAGTCAAGCAGTGCAAGATGTTAAGCACAAATCATAAAACTTTCAGATGGGTCCTCAGACCCCAAAGACCCAATTGCTGGACACAGCATTTTCTGTCTTCAACAACTGGGATCTGGAGAATAAAAAGGAGAGGAAGCAAGATAAAAGGCACCCCAGAATTATGACTGTGGCAATTGACAGTACTTTAGGCACACTCAAATCCTCTAAGGGAAAACCCAGGGCCAGTTGCAAACAGAATTCCTGTTTTACCTAAAATGAAACTGGACACTGGGCACATGACTGTCACAGGCCACTGCTTGGGTGGCCCTGCTCCGTGTGTCAGATGGTTGATGTGCCTGATCCTTGACGCTGGAGGATTGACTGTCCCCACTCCCAGAGAGGGGCTTGGCTGGCCGAAACCCTCACCTGCAGCTCTGAAAAAGAGAATTGAATGCTCCCAGGACAAAGCGAAATGCTCCTGTCCACAGACATCTCCATCTCTCGCAAGGAATGCTGGGTGACCCTGGATGTCACAGGAAAGCAAATTCAACTCCTTACCGATACAAAGGTGGCTTGACTTTGTAACAACTCCCTTTTGTGGAACACCCTCCTCCAGATGTATAGCCATAATGGACTTAGGAGAGTCTCAGTCAGAGCTTCTTACTCCTGCTTTGACCGGTCAATTCAGAGGTCAAGTATTCAACCTTGAGTTTTTAATTTTCTCATGGTGTCCTATTCCCTTAATATGAAGAGATTTGCTAGTGAAATTGAGTAAGGTTCTCCACTTCAGGCGAAGGCCTTAGAAACAAAATACCATCTCCATTCTGCATGGAGACCTCAGTCCTGCACAAAGGGTGAAAGAACTAACCAGTCCCTGAGATGACAGACTTTACCGAGAGACTGCGAAGTCTTAGCTCTGACTGCTAGCAACAGCCATGAGGAGGATTACAAACACCCCCCCGAACTGGACGAAATAGGAGCCCATTTGAGACACTATCTGAAAGGCCTTTTTTATCTTCTGATATGATGGAGGCATGTGCCCCAGATCTCCATGATTTTGATAGATTTTACCCAATTGTTTGACTGATTTTGCCCAAGTCTTATTCTCTTACCTCAATTTTTACTAGTCTTTCATCTCACAATCATAATGCCTAGATTATTTGTTCCACTTGCGTTTTCTTAAAGTGTTTATTGAGAAAAGGTGTCTGAGGATAATCCACTTTTACGGAGGAATGATCATTTTATATTCTGTTTTTTCCTTCCTCTAGCTAAGGAGACAGCTAGAAATATTTCTTCTTATGATAGACATTCTTATGGTAAGAGAAGTTTACCCGAACTCCTTGATTTAACAGGAATATTAGCAAGTCAGTATCAGAGTGATCCAACTTTATGTTTTTAATAATGATTTGCTGATCATATTAAACTCTCTTCCACATTAACCTATCCATCGATACAAACCTGTGCTCATTTTACATGTCCATAGTATATATGCTATATTCAATCAATAAAAAGGATATTGTTTAGTTCATCCATGTTCTAACTGTACATTTTACTTGGGAAAATCTTTCCCACTCTTACATTCCACTACCTGTTCAGTCAATCTCAGTGTGTATTAATCTCACTTTCTTCCACATTTTAATGGTATAAGGTAATATTTGGTCTGCACATGTCTGTTTATATCCTGCAATGTTTGAAACAGCAATTAGTAACTGCCTCCCCCCAAAGGCACACACACAGCATATCCATAGGTACAACAGACACATATATCTATCATGAACAGCCTCACATGGGCAGAGCTGAGAAACATTACTAGCAGCTCTCTGGGTCTGGAAACCGTTGGAGTAGCCATGTAGGACAGCACCGATACAGAAGCTGTCAGTTTGGCTGACTGTATTTTATATAGTGAAGGAAGATATTGTAGTGATGAAATGAGTTTAAATACTCTTCACATTTCCTCTTCATGTTCAATAGTCTATTTGAAAAACTCCTCAGAAAGTTTATATATCGAATAAATGCAGCTGAAAAATACTGTGGAGATTATTTTAGTATAAGGTTAAAACTACTTGTGGAGGAATTAGAAAACAATTACACACAAATTATTGCTTTATATAATGGGAATGTCTACTCTAGGTAAAAGCTGTCAGTGAACTCTGACAGCATCAAAAACAGCTCATGGTTAAAAAAAGATGTTTTTACAGAAAACTAAGAGTATTTTTCAGAAAGAAAACATGGAAAGAAATAATCATTTTAAATATTCATTCTCATGTCTTAAAAATTAAATAACGGGTACGTTTGACAATATGAATCAATTTATTAAGGTTATTGGTAAATGTAAAATTAGGAGCTTTAATGTAAAAGATGTCTGTCCACTCTTTTTGCTTTGTTTTTCTGCTAAAAGTTTACATCTCACAAAAATAATTTTATTAAAGTAAATATTCTGATACAAAAAAGAAGAAAAAAATCTTTGCTATTTTCTTATGAAAGTGCATGACTTAAAATACATTATTTAATAATTAGTTGTGTTTTCTTTTGTTAACTTCAGTACAAAAATTGCAGAACATACTTTTAGGAATTGTAGGTTAGTTAATTCTGGCAACTTTACAAGCCTATTGGAAATGCATTCAGTGTGGGGAAGTGTGCTACTACTGATTGTACATGTTACTTGTAGGTGCTTTTCCTCCTCTTTGACAAGGCTTTTTAGCTCTAGGACAATGATTTATGTCACCACCGTGATTGCTCACCCGATTGGGATAATTCCAAAAATTACAATATTTTCCAAAAAATGGAAGAGTAAGTCAGTGAAAGAAGATGATTTGGTGGTATATGAAAAATTCATGAAAAGCCTACCAGATATCATTTGACTTCTCCAGTTTTTCCACAATAAAAACACATAAGGTTTTGCAGCAAGTCTGTTTTCCAAGTTGATGATTACTTTAAAGATTATCTAAAACCTAACTGATGAAATGGACTTTTTTTGACATTTGTTTGTGAAGAGAAAATATAGTTGGAATGGAAGCTTAAACCAGATGACATTTTATTTTGTTTCATTTTCTAACATCTTTCTGGGGACTGCTTTAAAAAATGAACGAATAGTTTTTTCTGCAGTGAGAATATTGCTTTGGCTATTTTGATTTAATAAAAACTCAATTTAGCAAATAGATTACATTTGAGGAAGTCATGGAAATAGTTATGTAAATGTATAAGTGGATTACCTCTAAAATTATCAACTCCATTTAGTCTAGCTAAATATCTGAGTAAAATTTTTGTATTACAAGAAAAAAAATACTGCCATTTGGTAATGGTAAATAACATTATTAGCCTGCAACCAAAACTTGAGATAATGGAACCTTTTTTATTTATTTTTTGGAACCAGTTTTATCTGGAGATTATAAGCATACTTCATGTGTCTCTAAAAGAATAAAATTGAGTACTTTTCACATTTGAATATTAAAACATCGTATACATATTTAGTTAATAATGCTTTTTACAATGTACATAACCTTTTCATTTCAATGAACTCTGCACTTTCACCTTCTCTACTTTTCATAAAATTTGCTTGCATTTTAATAAAAAGATATAAGCATTTCCACCCTTAAATAAAGATACTAATAAAACCTACTCTACATGTTTTTGTAGTTCACAGTTCCTAGTGAATATTATATACTTAAGAAGGATCTGTGAAAAAAGAAAATCAGTGTGAGGCAAAGAATGTGGTTACTAAGGAAATTTACATTAAACAATGAAATGGAAAAACTCGTGCAGTAATTGACACAAAATAAACATTTAGAAAAAGATACTTCTAAAATAGAATTTGAAGTTTGAAAATAATGGGTAAAATCTTCCACCCAATGCAGAACTCCTTTTGATTTAATTATTATTTCATTGTAAAACTCTTTATTTTATATTCAAGCTCTTTAGTGTAGTGTTCACAGACAATTATTCTGAGGAAAAGGCATTTCTTTTAAGTGATACACTGCGTGCTCTTCCACATTTAAAAAATGTGTATATTTAATATAATCTGGGACTTCAAAAATTAGTTCTCTGTGGAAATATATAGTTTTGTGAAAGATGGTTTACTAATTCTACATATATGCATACTATTTCTTCTGAACATACACATTTTTATTATACCTGCATTATTTTGCTATAGTGCTTTATTCATCCATCTGAGCACTCAGTAGTCTGATTTAAAATCGGCCCAATTATATTATTCAGAAGTAACAGAGGTCTTTCCTTTTGAGAAAACTTCTGAGAAAGCTTTATCCTTAAATGTGATAACATGTAGACTATTTTTATTAGCAATCATGCTTTTATCTATTTGTTTTTTCTCATTTTTACCAGCAGAGAGATTATATACATAAAATCATACATAAAATCATTCATATAGTAAAGATGATAAAATTGTGAACTTTTGATACCAAAAACTGCTTTACATGAGACCAAAAAAATTTTTCTTTCTCTTTAGTAAGACGATTTATACTTCCTTGTTACTTTCGTTAAATTTGCTTGTGCCACTGATTCTACTTCTGGGCAAATATTCAATCTTTTCTAGGAAAGATTTATATGATACACACATAAAATGCAAAATGATTTGATTGTTATAATGTAAGTTTTTTTTTTCCCCAGTGAGAAAATGGTAAAGAGATACAGACATTGGGTAAATATTAAAGTAGATGGTAGTAATACATTAGACATGGAAAAATAAATAAAAGACCCAAATATAATTCTATGAATTCTTCTTAGTTTGAGATTATCATATTATGAAAAAACACTAAAGAATAGCTATATACGTTGTCATTTTCCCCCCAGGTTTGGTGTTTGTTGGGAGAGAGAGAGAGACACTATAATGTGATATACTCTAATGCCGTAATCTGAGGTTCAAAGGCTGCTTAATGGAGGTCCACAAAAGTCGGAAGTGAAGAAAATTAAAGAGAAGAAGACAAACAGTGAGGCAGCAGGGAGCAATTCTCTCACCTGAGAAACCAGACAAGCTAAATGTATATCCAACTGTGATGACTTTAGCAATCGTGGGGTCTTTGATCTAAGGACACAGAAAAGAAAGTAGAATGAGGAATCTGGAGAGCAGTGAAACTCACAAACCTGGAAGTATGTGATATCTGCTCGGAAATTGCTTTCCATAAAAAGAAAGGAGTCTGGAATTGAATCCTTCTGCCAGGAGCCTTCTGACTGGCACTACACAATTGATTAGCCCTCCTAGCTGATGTGTTCAAACCAGAGATAGGGAAAGACAACAGCCTGATTCAGCTTGGGAATTCTGGCTCAGGTCATGGCTTCATTGCGTGGCTATAAATACCATTACACTATTTGTGTCTCTGTATGTTTCCGTGTGTTTGCGTGCACATGCATGTATTTGTAAAGATTAGATTGTTTGTATTGGTTAATACTAATTACTTTGCAAAAGTCTTCCATAAACATGTTTTTTTGTTCTTTTTTTTTTTTTTTTTTTTTTTTCTTTGGTTAATATTA
>QZML01001651.1:2148926-2191553 GCA_016801275.1 Hystrix brachyura | reverse complement strand
TTTTGGTGCTGGGAATCAAACTCAGGGCCTTGTGCTTGCTAGGTAAGCACTCTAACCACTGAGCTAAATCCCCAGCCCCTGCACAGTCCCTCTTTGTAGTATTTTTTATTCTAGCATTTTCTAGGAATTTGTCAACTCCACCCAGTTTTTCAACATATCGTCATCTAGTTGTTCATCATTGTCATTTGCATATATACTCCTTTCTCCCTGCTCTTTGTTTCCTTCATTCCCTGACTCTATTCTTTGAATATATGAATATAAGTGATTTCCAGTGTTGTTGCTTTGACACAGCTTGACAATGGGCCAGTTTCTCACTGCTGTGGCCCTGCCCTTTGCCCCTTCCAGTAGAGAGCATCATTTTTGCTAAAGGAGCCTTTTGCCTTTTTGACTTTGTCACTTTCAAACCCATTCTTTCTGCTATAGTTTGTTTAATGACAGTAAAACACATAGATAATTGCTATTTTTTAAAATTAATGATTCCCTACTGCCTATATCATGTTTGGATAAATATTTAAATGGAATATTCATTTATACATATCCATTTAATTCATGTTTACCCATATTTACCCATCACTTTTAACCGTAAATTACATATTCCTCCACTGGCTCAGTACAGCCAAACTAACTTTAATGAGACAGCATCGGCTAACTACAATCACATCTATCTGGTCAACAGCTTTTCATGATTCCGGATTTCCGTGTACTTATACTGCTCCATCACATTTAGAGTATTCTATTATAGGTTTATGTCTTCATCATATATCTACAACTAAAGAAATATCTAACTCTTTGCATTATTTATCTTCTTTAGGGATTTCTACCTTAGTAACTTACATAACTGTAAAACTATTGCCATAATGGTGAAATCAATAAAATAATAAAATGTTCAATTTTAACTTCAGTCATTCTAATCATTAATATTGAACTTAATGAAGGAACAGGGTACAGTGTCTGTTACTGTGTATATAAATAGAATCGCATTTCTCTGCCTTTATTTTATTCCTGTTCCCCGCTTTGTAACACGCTCTATTATCACACAATGGTTTGAACACTAGTGAGCACTCTATATCTCTGGAGAATTTTCTGAGAAGCAAGTGCAGGATATGATGTCTTTGAAGATTTAAAATTTTCTATGTGTAATAAATGAGATTTTGCAATGTCTTTGTTAATCTCCTTGGCTACTAAATCATGTCTATATTCTGGCATGTGAATTTCAAGCATTTTACAGAACAGTATTTTTTTTTTTAATACATACAAACTTCTGGAAAGTTAAACTATCACTGGTCCTCGTTACATGTATCCAACAAAAGAAAGAGCTAAGGCTTTGCAACCAATATTTATATTTAGTTATTCTATTATTCTGCCTCTTAAATAGCCATTACTCCTTTCCTTAAAAAATCATCTAGGTGTAGAGTGTCTCAGTGAATTTCAAATACCTATATGGATCGTATTAATAATTGATTGCTTATTTTCAAATGCTCCCTTTGTTTTGTTTTGTTTTGTTTTTTGTGGTGCCAGGGATCGAACTCAGCCCCTTGTGCTTGCAAGGCAAGCACTCTAATCACTGAGCTAAATCCCCAGCCCCCTCTTTTACTATTGATTCTTAAATATTTTTATAAAGTCTTATGTGGATTTTGCTTTACTCGATGTCATCCTCCACCCTGCTGACAAGGGGCTTCTTTACTTCCTCCTTCTGCTTACACTATTTCATTGCTTCTCCATTACTTTTAAATAAAGATACAAACTCCTTGGTCTGTCACACAACCTTGTTCTCAATCTCAGATTTTATTTTTTAACCCCTTTTCCCCTGTGTCTCCATCTGACTCACCTCTTACCTGTATTGTATACATACTGGAGAAAGCAAAGCCGAAGAACACACTGATTCTTGTCTCTTTGCCTTTGCATAGTTTCTCTCTGCTCTGGATTTTTTCTTTCCCACTTTTTCTGGCTAAGTGCTATATACTACTGAAAGGTTACGCTCTTGGCAGATGCCTTCCCTGACTAATTGGTTTGCATCAAATATTCTCTGTATGGGTTCCCCTAGCACCACTGAATGTCACTCTAAGTACATAAAGGTACTTATCATGATCAATATTCCTTCCAGAATCTTATTTACCTCCATATTACTCCATCGCGCAGCACTCGGAAGCTCAATCGCTGTGCTAAAGGAATGAGTGGAAGTAGCAGTTTCGTGGTTATGGGACTAACACAGAGCCCTTACTGCTCGGCCAGGTGCCTGTTTCTCTGTGCTCTTTCCTCTCACACCTCGCGTCACAGCAGGTTACCACCCTGTGGTTTCATGTTTCATTTATGTGCCTGTTGTCCCTGGCAGATTCTGCTCCTTGCCCTCAGTGCTCCTGAGCATCTGCTAGCGTCCCTTCAGCTCCTAGTTTAAATACTGTTCCATATGCATTCTTCAAGGTTTATTGATTCTGCTCTCTAGAGAGTGCCCTGTACTTCAAGTGAAGAATTCAAAAATACGGGGATCATTAGAATGAATTCCTGTGTTTTGGGCAAAGTTCACATATGGTGTTATAGTAATCTGCAGATCTCATCCTAGAAGCAATGGTATAAAATACAAGAAATTGAAGGTATTTTTCTAAACAACATATAAATAAAGGAATTTTCTGGGTCTTAATTTTAATCAGTTTATTTGCCACAGGAGAATAATATTTGATGTCATGGTTTAAAATCCAAATGCATATTAATGGAATTCATTTTCGAAGCACAGAGGTTATAAATAAATCTAAATTATAGGTGAAACAAGTGAAGAATAGGAAGGCAGACCTGGATTCTCGTAGATATTGAAATGCAATTTTTTTTTTCACTTTTCACCTAATTGCTACAGAGTATAAAAATGCAAACCATCCCAGAATGTTTATATGATATTATATTTAGACATTCACACAATTAATGTAAATATACATTAATAATCCTTATTTCTAGCTAAAATCTTTACCCAGGGGACATGATCTTAAAAAAAAAAAGATCCTGCTGAAATAGGCACGATATTCTCTACAGATTTTCTCCTCTTCTCATGTAATTACTCCTGCCTTCATCAAGACGGAGATGTAATAAAAATCACCTTCCTCTATGGCATATTTACACACTCTACTCTCATCAATTTTGGCCTATTCTTCAGCAAAATCTTAGTGTACAGCTAGTCCCCCTAGTATTGATTTTAGCGATGACCTAATGTTATCTGAGGAATCAGATGTATTTCTATCTACTCAATTCCTCAGGTCAAACTCTTTGATATTCATTTTTAGATGTTCCATCATATATGTGTACCACAGTTTCTCTACTATTTGTTTGTTAACAAATATTCAGGTTTCTTCCACATCTTATTTGTCGTGAACAGTGCTTCACTGAATTTGGGGTAGAGCTATCTTTATGAAGTGGAAGTTTCATTTCTACTCTATACCTACCTAAAGAATATTTGCTGAGTTTTTTGCTGCCTCTGTTTTTAATTTCCTTAAAAATCTTCCTACTATTTTTCATGAAGGCTGCAGCAATCTTCATTCTCATCAACAGTACACAAGGGATCCCTTTTCCCACATCCTTGCCTGTATTTGCTATCTCATGACTTACATATGCATCCAGAAAATACATTCTAATATACAGAGGCAGCGATCGGTGGTCACCAAGGATGGGTAGTGAGAGGAAATATAGAGACCCAAATCACAACACGAGGTGTAAAGATAATGAAATCTTACTGTATGTGGGAATCAATAGGAGCAGAAGCAGCTCTCGCTGTAAAGGGGGAGGGGCTAAGTGAGATGATTAATATGTAATTTTGCTTCTGTACAGTAACCTTTTTACTATCTATGTGTACTCTATAACATCATGTTGTATATTTCAATATATACAATCAAATTTATTTTAAAAATTTTAGAAACTTATTCTTTTATTTTCCCATTCACTATCTTTTTTAATGAATACTGTAGACTCTGCTTCCAAAATGTTTTTATTAACCTCATTTAACCATACCTAATTATTCTTATTCCCATTATAGGGCCAGTCCAGTCCTTTGTATTAAGACTTCCATAATAAATTCCAAACTGGCCACCTGTCATTAGTCTTGCCCCATCAATTTTAAAGACACCAGTAAGAATCATTCTTATAAAGAATAAATCAGATAATTTTTATTGCTTCCAGTATGCTCATCTAAACATAAGAAGTTCTCCCACCGCACTTGTAGACATGCCTGATAAAATATATGTACAGAGATATTTGAATATATACATGAGAATATTAAGAAAAGTTAAATAAACAAGCAAGAGCCAAAATACAAGGAATAAGAATGAAACTATAGCAGTGTGTTTGCATCAATCCTTAGCTATCCAGGAGACATTTCTCAATTCTTCACTGATTCCTATAACCAAGAGACTTACATTTAAAGTTCTGGGGCAAGGGTGGTCACATTTTGGGACTGTATAAAATGCACAGCTGGAACAGAGACATTCACTTAAATAGAAAGCCTCCAGAAGACTCCATCTTTCATGATGAAGTGTAGAATGCAATTAAAAAGTCATCCATCATGGGAAACAGCAAGCACATATCTTTGTTTTATCCTAAGCGTTAAAATATAGTCTCCCATGAAAATCAACCACATCAACAGTACAGGTTGGGATGCAGACCTTCCCTGCGATTCAGCCAATCAGCACAGGCTGTGTGGTGGCCGGGAAGAGGCCGCACCTGCGCTCCCCGCAGAATCGAGGGTGAACTCTGCAGCTCATTTCCACCAGTGGAACGCTGCCTGACTGACATCTCTCTAAAACAAACAAAACGCCACGAATATAACGAAAGCAAATCACCAAACAAAAAAGTCAACAAGGTGCTATAAGCAAGAATGAATAAACAGAAAGAACACATAGCAGAAACAGACTCCTCTTAGAACTTCATGTAATGAATATAATTGTCATTTGATGATCGTGAATTGGGGATTATGGGGGTCCTCATTTCTTCTTGTGTGCTAACATTTCACTCTCAAAAGACTGCCAACAGACATTGGCAATATTTCCATTTTACATACAGAAAAGATAAAACAGAGAAGTTTGGAATACTGCCTCTTTGCACATACAGAGTGTAAGTTATGTATTCCAGGTTTGGCATTCTTGCTTGTAAAAATCTCCGTGCTAGGCTCCTTCCAAATGGAAAGGTCACCTACCACACGGATAGTGTATCAAAATAATTTAAAAACTAAAAGATAGTCTGAAAACATCAACAGGACTAAGGCTTCAGTCTTAAAAACTAACTGTTTTTTAAAGGAACAGAAATGAATTGGTTGAAATAGAAATAGTGATTGCCAGCAAGCTTAACCACAGGGGAGCTGTTTTGTTTGTTTGTTTGTTTGTTTTGTTTTTTTAATGAAAGTTCTTTAAAATTTATTGATACACATTTTCCGTCTAACTTTTGGTAATTTTTTAAATTACTAAATAATTATACATGCCACGTATATATTTAAATATACATACATATACCGAGTTTAAGGCATTGAAGTATTCAAAGTCATGTAATAAAATAGATCCTTTATTATTTTTAATTTTAGTTTATTTTTCAAAATTTTATTTTAACGGTGCATTTTAGATGTACATAGTGATAACAGTCATCATAGGGAATTTGTACCTGTACCTGATATATCTTTCTGCTTCTTTTTTTTCCCATTCCCCTCCCTTCACCCCTCTTCCCATCCTTATTTACAAAATTTTTGTTTACAGTTTTTTTTTTCCTTCAGCTCTCTCTTTTTTCTTGTCCCTTTGATACATGTGTATAGTACACAATGTTTACATTCCTCGTGGGAAGTTGGCCTATGTACATAACATCTTAATTCCTTTTTTCATCCCCTTTCCCTTCTCTCCCTGTCTTCAGGGTCGAAAAAGGGAAACAGTTGTAGTCATGGGACATCTGGACCAGACTGCTGCTATCCCGATGTTATTTAGACCAAGATTTTCTTTGTCTTCTGAAATTCCCTTAGAGTCCTTTGCAGTTTTGCTATTATGTCAGGTTTCATAAATGATGGGATTTTACAAACATAAATTTCCCCAAGAAAGCCCTTGAGGGATTAGCATTCTTTCCAAATTTTGTCAGTGTAGATTGTGGTGCAATAATTTACCATCTCCTAAGAATTTTTGCAAAGCATCGTACATGAAGTACCCTTTCACATTTTAAGAGTCTGAAATAAATATGGATATTGTAGTGTGAAGATAGAACTACTAAACAAATGCCAATTCTCTCCAAATAGAAAAGTCTCTGGCTAGGACAGAACATATTAATACACTGAGGATAACGAATTTTAGAATTCTAAATTTTTTAGAGTTTTTAACTAAGAAGTCAAGAGTGGTGGATGTCAGATTAATTAATGTGGTCTCTACCAAATAACTTTGGATTTTTATTTCTTTGAAACTCTAAACTTTAAAATCTTGCATTTTAACACTGTTGTAAATGTTATAGACTGGGGCAGGAGGATTGTTTTCTTTTTGGACATAGAGTCAAGATATTTTATCAATATTTAATTATTAAAATAGCTTGATGTCATTTATTCCCTTTGCAAAACTTATGACTAACATGATATGGCTAGACTTCATTTTTACAATGACCTAGGAGAGACTTAAATTGATTTAATATATGTATTGTACTTAATGATTTAAAAGTTGAAAATTATGTAGACTATCAGAGGAAAATATGTGCCTTCATTATTGATAAGTTCTTCCCTTTGGAGAAACTATGCAATGAAGTAAACATTTTGTTGTTTGAAGTTCTACATTAGTTGCCTTTTGAGTGAAACATTCTTTGTTCTTTATAAGTAAATTTTGACAAAGAAAGATTGGTTATATATATATATATATACACACAATTGATGTTCACTATTTTAATTTCTTGGTTCACATGAGCTATAATGTCTCAATAAAAATTCCTTGTTAGTTAACAGAGAGCAATATGTAAAATCATAATTCAAAGAAAATCTCCATAGTGTCTTCTTAAATGAAAGCATTTGTATAAATCCTGAATTTTGTCAATCAGAATTAAATAAAGGCAGTTTGGAGAGCCTAGTATTCTTTCATGTTATTTTCCTGGGTAGCTGGCTGGAAAATAGACCCTAGTTTGGGGTGGAGAATGATTAATTTCCTTAACTTTTAAATGATACAATCAACTTCCCCAAGATCAATAGTGCCTCTTATTGTGTTGTACTGTAGCTCCTCTGTAGAGAATTATATTTTTTGAAGAGGTACAATTACTTTTAAAAATCAAAAGAGATTTTTGTGTGGACATATTCAAGGTTATGCTGACTTATGAGTTCTTATTTTCCCTGATTAATTTTGGGTGAATTATAATTCAATGGATTCACAATATAGTTTGCTTAATTCCAGTAAAGGAGAAGTATCTATGTTGGTTATATTATACATTTATTTTTTTCCTAAATATTCCATTTCACAGCTATCTTTTTTGATCTTTATAAATTACAAACCTAGATTTCTTGAAGTTATATTCTAGAAGAGCAAATCAGCCCCTTAGATAATATATGCACTCGTTTTCATCTATTAATCACTTAGAAACAGTAAAACTGCCTACAATGTCGAAATGTTGGTATGGCTCATGTATGTTGTTATTAAAAAACTCTAAAAACAAAACATTTATAGAAAAAAGTCATTTATGTTCATTATAGACCTCAGGTCACATTTCTACCCACCAATATAATTCTTCACATTACCCACCATATGAGGTGTGAATGACAAATAAGTGATAATTAAATTTTTAAAAATTGCTACAGTAAATGACACATTGACATTAACTCCCTCCAAAATATTCCTCCTACCTTAGAACACTCCTACCTTACACACTCTTCGTTCATTCTTGCTACCTCCAAAGGGTTCCGGAAGTCCCCTTTTGTGAGTATCTTTAGTTGTACTGTTGGAGCTACCTCAACATCTTGAATTGATTCAAAATGTTTACATTTCATGGTCATTTTGACTTTGAGGAAGAGCCACATGAGGAGACACTGTAATATTTTTACTAGCATGCCTTTCCACTGGATGACACGTGACAGCAGAATTTACTGTGTTTTTAAACCACAACTCATGAAGACATTCACAAAGGAGGATTTTCAGAACTATTTCAGAAAATACCAAGATTGGATAAGTGTGTTTGAAATGAGGAGGAGGGGGATCTGAGGGGGATTAATGACGATGCCTTTTACCATATTTTTTTTAAATATAAACATTCACCTTATATTTTGATCACACCTTGGACGATTGGTTAACACTTTCTCCAGATACATAAGGAAAAAAAGAACATGTTTTGTCTGTTTTTAAAGCTTCTAATAAAATTTGGACATTGCATCTATAATTTGTATAATTCATTTTTTTTGAGGAAAAGTGATTCATATCTCTATAGATGTCTTCTTTTTATATATAAAATATTGTTAGCAAAATATTGTTGGCAAAGATTTATCTAGGCAAATTATCACTTATAGTGATAGAAGAAGAGAGATTGATTTTTAGATAAAAGTAGTTAAGTAGCTGAGGTAAAATACAAAACATGGTGAGACTAGTGTTTAAGATTAGTTTCCTCTGGGCTGAGGATTTAGCTCAGTGGTTAGAGTGCTTGCCTTGAAAGCACAAGGCCCTGAGTTCGATCCCCAGTACCAAAAAAAGGAAAAAAGAAAAAAAAATTGTTTTCTCATTTTATTTCTGTGAAAATGGGAATATTACAGATATTACTGTGTAAATTTCAGAAAATTAAATGTTAGAGTCCATAGTAAGATTTGTCGACTGTAAGGCTTATAACATTTAGACTTCATGAAACTTTAAGTTTGTGTGTTTAAAAATGTTCACTTTGGTCTTGATTATCATGTTAGACTCACTGATTTGTGAATGAATTGCTACAGAATCAAAATGTATTGGTTTGGAATAATGAGATTTTTATTACTTAACCATATATAGTTCTGTAAAAAAATGCTTTGCTCTGTATGTGACTCTACAGGTCTAGGTTTTACTTCCATGTATTACGTGTATTAGTCATTTCAATAGTTTTAACTATTCTTTCATTTCTCTTGCATCTCAAATAATGAATGCTTTGTATTCATTATTTCAAATGTGCATAGCTAAATGCTATTCTCATTTTTCTTCCCAGAAGAAAAAGTTGGCATTGGATACAATGGAATACTTCAAGTTATGAAAGTATTTTTACATCGCGTATGGCTTTTCTCTTACTGGAGATATTGAGAAATTTCCAAAGACAGTAGAACATAAGATAGTCACAAGCAATTTATTATTTATTTCATAACATTAGTGGTGTTTTCTTTAACTCCTTATAAGCACTTTAACAGCATCACCAAAACTTTTTTTTTTTTTGTACACATACACAGACACACATGCAGTAAAATTAAGGTAAGAATTTAAAACACAAAGACAATTATTATTGATTTGGAGACAAAAAATAAATCTATTGGAGGTATAGAAGACTGTGCAACATATATATGTGTATAGTCATACTTTTGAAGAATTGAGTGATATAAAAATAAGGAAGTTTATTTAGGACAAAACCAAAAAATTGGCAATAACGGACTCTTGGAATAAGAATGAATTTTTTTTTTTGCATGATGATATTGAAAATATTTCATGCTCTGCACAAATTTGTTTGAAAAGTTGGTCTTTGATACATATTGCAATGTATGTGATATACAGCTATTAATTGTCTGAAACTATCCTTATCTCAAATGAGTTGTCATGATATGGATGAGGGAAGGAACATGACAAGATTATCAAAGAGAAAAGGACCGGTGATTCACGTCGGCGCAAAAGGTGTGATAAATATTCTACCCGCTCTTGCTAATCTGGAGCGATATGACCCTCTGGAGGTTTTGGATGTTGGGGATCATCTTTTTCCCTTGATTATGCGGATGCTATTGCCTTTGTTGCCTAAGGGGTAAGATTCCTGATATCCTGTAAGGAATGGAATTAACTTGGTGAATACACCTTTTCAGAAAAATGAAGCCCTTTCCTTTTTATTTTTTATTTTCTGCTTTGCAATTTGGGGCACAATTTCATGTTTTAATAAAACTCACCCAGACCTTTGATTTCCTCTCTGAATATGGTCAGTAAAGTAGATGACTCTCTCCCGCTTTATGCCCTTGCTGGGGTCCAGCTCAGCTCCTCTTGCCTGCTGAGCGAGTGTCCTACTATTGAGCTAGAGCCCTCTGTGCACGTTTAAGAAAAAAAACCAATAGAAGGAGCACATTTAGCGTGAGTTTTTGTGAGGTCCAAGCTTAGCATGACAATTACAATTATGTGAATAACTTTCTACATGTTTACCTGTAAATCATCATTTACAAATTTATTTTATATGTATAGTATTGCTGTATTGGCATCAAGTTATCATTTTAATTGTTAATGTTTTATCAGTAAATGGAATAACCTAGGGGGCTACCTTATACATATTCCCTGCTTGTTATACATTTGTATTATATTTAATAATATTTTTTAAAATGTAGTAACAAAGTAACACATATTTTGTGAAAAAAAAATTAGCTGTGTTTGGGGTACAGGTGAAGGAGTAATTTTAAAATGTGTAGTTATGAAAATTTAGTAAAATATTAAGAACCTATGAGATACCAAGAACATTTTAATTGGGTATACTTTTACTTTGGAGTTAGAATTCACTTTTGTGTGTGTGTGTGTGTGTGTGTGTTGGGGATTAAACAACTCAGGGCCTCGCACTTACTAGGCAAGTGCTCTACCACTGAGCTAAATCCCCAACCCCAGAATTCACATTTTTTATACTTCAATAGATAGAAATAAGAAAACCAATTCTGAAGCAAAATCATCAGTATCACTAAATACTGTTTCTGGAAGTGCAGTAATATAGATATTCTTGGAATATCTTGAATATTCTTCGAATATCAGTAAACATATATATATATGTTCAGTAAACATATATATATATATGTTCAGTGAACATATATAACTGGTAAGCAAAGTATAATATTTATTTTAAAAACATGTTTGAACTTACAAGACATAAAGGACTTAACCAAACATAAGTAAAAGAGAAGTTAAATAAAACAGAAATGTTTCTTTCTTCATTTAATCCCATGGACAATGAATGTGTGGCTGTGAATAAATCCACAGTGGAAGTAATTTTGATTTTTGGGCTCTTGTAGGAAGATAACCCCCAACCTCCAGACTCTTTGTAATTCATATAGGTTGTGTATCATTACATTTGAATTTATAGTAAGGATACAGTAACAAATACAATGAAACCCTACCCATAGTAAATGTGAGTTAATAACAAAAGCACATAATAAATTCATATCTCAAGCCTCAAAAATAAAGAAATTAAAACAAAATAGAAAATTACTTTGTACAAAATATTAGAATGCCGTCAAACAGGCTGAGACAGGAGGATTGCCACAAGTTTAAGGAGAGCCTGGAACTAAAAGCTAAGAACTACATGGTAAGTTCCAGGCCAGACAGACCTACATATGAGGGCTTGTCTCAAAAAATTTTAAGAAACCCACAAAAAATTAAAAAGAACAAAAAATACTTTGAATTAGTGAGAAAAAGAGACAACAGTAATTTGTATCACTGCATGTTTAGATTTACAAGTAAATTACAACTTTTAATGATTAAATAGGGATATTGAAAATAAAATATTGATATTAAAATCACACAGTCATAAATTAAAGCAAATCTTAATGGATGATTTGCAAAGAAGTATGGAAAGAAGTGAAGAACTTGGTGGATTTATTTAAGGTGCTGTGTAGCTCACAGTAAAAAAATAATTGTGTGAGTGTGTACATATATGTATTTGAAGTCAGGCAAGAGAAGCTTAGACAAAGTAGGAAGTTGTACCATGTGCTTAATGTGCATTTCAGAAAATAATAAAATGTTGGGAAAGCTAAATTTAAGTATGTGGGGAGATTTTTCCAAACGTGATGAAAGAATGTGAACTGGTACAACCACAATGAAAATTGGTATGAGGATTCTTCAAACAACTAAAAATAGAAACACAGTCTGACCCAGCCATTCCCCTTCTATGTATCTTTGCAAAAACAGCTAAACACATCATATTACAGGGAAATATGTATACCCTTGTTTATAGCAGCACAACTCGTAATAGCTATGTCCATCAACAGATGAGTGATGAGTGGAGTATACACACAACAGATTATTACGCTGCCATAAATAAGGATCAATTTGAATTTTTTGCAGGAGAATGGATAATTTTGGGATGACAATATTAAGTGAAATAAATTAGACACACAAACAAACATTACATGGTTTCTCAGTATGAGAAATCCAAAGTATACATAAATTAAAGAATAAATTAAAAGACAGACAAAAAAAGACAAGTGGGCAGATCTCACCCTACAGGCAAAGAGTCCAAGGGAACAAGAAGAGGGCAAAGGGAGAGGGGAATGGGAAACCAAAGGCATAATGATACTGTAAAAACAAGAACCTAATAACCCAAATTTAAAACAGTAACACATACGCTATGTACTACAGCCAACTTTATGTAGCTGAGATTTAATACTGCATCTATGTGGTGGTTTATATTGCTTGTTGTTATATGCATATGGCACCATGTATTATGGTCTGTAAGTTTCTGTAATTTTGAATAAATTTTAATAAAAAAGATAGATAATACATAAAAGGAGATGAGTCTTTTGCAAAAGGGAGGGAACCAAGAGAAGGGGCGAGGAAGAGGAAGGGAAGAGGATGAATAAAAATTAAGATGTAGTATATACATGTACCAAGTCCTCGCAATGAGTGTAATCATCATGTACTGCGAATATATATTACTAAATATTGTCAAAATCACAATTAATTTCACCATAAAAAAACTAAAATTAATGAAAGATATTTCACATAGGACAGTATATGTCAAGTAGTATAAATAAATTCATGACTACAGAATATCAAGGCCCAAAACAAGATTTAAAAACACCCAAATGGATGTATTACATATTAAAATGAATATTAGACTGATAGTGAATTTTTCAATAGTACAAAAGATATGACAATGATAATAGCAGTATGCCAAGGAAAATACTTGTTAATACAAAATCGCATACCCAAATTTATTAATATCAAGAGGAAAACAAACTGATTTTCAAATTAACAAATCTATTAAGCAGAAGTAGGCTTTAAAAAATCTTAACAAAGTTGTTTCCATGAGAAGTTTCATCTTCAAAATTTTCTATATAATTGTGTACTGTTCCCTCCTACTATGTAATACATATCTTGATGAATATTAGTCTGCGGAATGTGCAATACAGTCTGCACACACAAACATTTGAAACTAAGCTTATTACTATGGAGTAATTGTCTTTCCTAAATTCTCCCTTGCTGGATGATTGGTTTAATTATTTCCTTGGGCGCCATCAATAGTTTAGAAACGATATTAAAGCATGGGGTAACTGTTGAGAGGCAAGCGAAATTCTGATGGCCTAAAGAAATGGTCCTGCTTCCCAGGCCACATTTCCAACTACAGTTGTTCGCTTAAAAATTATTAATTTAGAATTTTCATTCTTACTTAGTGTGCATCCTTAGAGTTAGCATAAAACACACTTAGCACCTAACTCCAGAGAATAAGAATGAGACTAACTTGACCCAGGTTAGCAAATAGCAGAAAATAAATACACATGACTGTCAGACATATATCGTGACCTATCGAATGAATTTTGCACTTGTAGTGCACTTCAAAAAAGGCATTCCTGGGGCTGGGGATTAGCTCAGTGGTGGAGCACTTGCCTCGCAAGCACAAAGCCCTGAGTTCGAGCTCCAACACCCACAAAAGAAAAAAAAAGGCATTCCTAGCCGTGCCACTTCTGGAGTATGTTGGGCATGTGAGCTGGACCTATGGGCCTGTTTAAGAAAAAGTGAAGCATCTTTTTAAATGAAACCTCTTAATATTTCCATATTGATGAATGACTCTGAAACATAAATAAATGTGAATGGGCAAACCTGCAAGATCAAAAATAAACAGAAATCTGCATTCAGGTTATATTTTATATTCCATTTACTGGTTTTAGTACAGGTCTTTCTTCCATAATCCTACATACAGCCCTCGACACTGACGTGCAGACCCAAAGTGAACATATTTCACCACTTCAGACATCTCTGGTCGGAGAGTCTGAAGAGTAAGTTTATATAGCAAGAAAGGATGTACTCTAAGAAAGACAAATATGGCCTGAGTTTCTCATCACTCCACAGCCTGCACTGTGACTACATAATTACCTCGCACATAGTGAGTAATGAATTTTGAAAATCATAATGACGTATTTAATGATATACCAGGTATATAATATTATATTATTAGTCCATAAATGATTAAATAAAGTAGACCAAGTCATATCTACAGGTCCTTTAGCCAACATTCTATTTTATTTTCTCCAACCTTAAGAATAACAAGTTTTCCCACTAGTTTCTTACATCACAGCCTATATTACCAACAAATACCTTAAATTTTGTCAGAGTGCCCTTGGTAAATTTATTTCTATTATGACACTTTAGGAAACTTTAGAAACTACTCTGACATCAACCAGGTTGGAGTTATCTTGTTTTTTTCTATCTCTCCCATCAGAGAACAGCAAGACAATAGCAAATGGAACATATTTTTTGGCTGTAATAAGCACTAAAACAAATAAGTTTCCAGAATATCCATAGTATCATATTGATCCAATGTCCTTCAGATAAATTGTTCTATTATATTATATTTTAAGATGAACATAATTAAATGATTTTGTAATTGGTAATAATAGCTTTTTATGATCTGAAATCTATTTAACTCTGAAACCATTTTTCTCTAAATACACATTTTAGTACTGGTTTTTTCTTACTATACTGTATAAAATGCCTCAAAAAGGTCTTTGGAGTCCCCTTTTATTAGCTCCATGAATTTTTCTATGACACAGCACAACTGTGAAAAGAATCCTTCATATGACAGAGAATATAGTTACCATATTAAATTACCCATCTGATATTTTTTTTTCTTCTGGAGTTACCAGATTAAATTGCCCATCAGATATTTTTCTTGAGGGCCGTGATTGTGTCTTGTCTTCCGTTGCATTTTTATCACCTTACTGGTCTATTATAGTTAGTCAACAAATATTTGATAAATACCTGTTTCTCTGGACTCCTTTAGAAAGTGGCTGATTAAAAAAAAAAAGAAAAAAAGAAGGCTGGCGTAACCAAGTTTCTGAAATTTCACTGCCTAGGAATAAATTATGTAGAATATATTTTTAATTTTTACTTAAAAACACTCATAGTAGTGGCAAATCATATAGTGTCTAATACATGCATATATTCTGTAAGGTGTAAGGTGTTTAGTAGCCATCAGTCAAACTTTCCCAGCCCTCTTCATGCCCCTCTCATCCCTGGCCTCTGATGAGCACCACGCTACTCTCAACCATGGAGGAATTTTTCTTTACTTCTCTTTTATCCAATACTATAGCGTCAAGAGCTCTATTAACTAGAATTTCAGCATTTATTTAAAATGATGATTATATGAGTACCTTAATGCTGACTTATTATCTATTAAATTCCATTCAGCGTGATTTTAACATTTTTAATATGCTGTGTTTAGATTTTTAAAGAATGATATGCACAATAGCATTAATCCAAATATTTGATTAACTACAATACCACATTTCTCTGTCATTACAGATAACAGATGATTTATTATTCTTATGGTGCTATTAAAATTCTAGCTAAATGCGTCTATTTAAATCTAGTATTAAATGCTCACTCTGGTTGATTAATATCCACTGACAATTTCTGATGTTCAATTAATATGTTTTAATGTACTTTTTTTTTTTCAAAAATGGAGAATATTTTTTTCCGGATACATTTGTAAAATCAGTAGCATTCGACAAATCAGTAACTAATAATCATCCCCCTTTTCTTCTTGTCTTTGTGAGTGTATCATCCACATAACAGAGCCTCAGTGTAATACTGTTGAGCCCCAAGGATGCATTTTCACATCAAATGTTTCTTGGAGAGAGGGGATGTTTTGGCAATACTGTGTGTAATAGGGCGTGGTGGTTTCTAATCTTGGGAGCTTGTGGGTAATGACGAGGTAAAAACAAATAACTGGCAGCACTTTGCTTGATGTCAGATGCAATACAGAAGTGTTCTGAACCCCTTACATGGGCTGGCACAGCATAGCAGGACAAGAAGATTTTCTGAGTTACAGACCAACTAGCCTTGGCCAGTGAATTAGTAAGTCCTCAGACTCCGGCTGACGGAAACAGCTGTTGATTGTTGTTCGTCTTTCCATTTCCTTTAAAAGAAGTTGTTCGTCTTGGTGAGTGTTGAGCAGAAAGTAAAACAATACACACGCTTGAGCTGGCAGGCCTGACGCCGCCTTTACAGAAAAGGGTGAATGTGGGAAACAAAGTGCTTAACACACAAGGTTTCGATTACGATGGATGTTCTAGCTCCTGTGAAATCACATAACAAAACAGTAGAAAAAAGAGGAAATTGGAGTCTTATTAGACTTTCCTTGGCCAGATGGTCTTTGTAGTAAAGGTTATTAAAATATTGTTTGCACTTCACATTAGAAGGAAGGTTTAAAAATTCAGAAAATAGAGACTTCTAACAAAGGACACTATTATTTTAATAAAGACATCTGTTGAAAAGGAATTTCCAGATTTGTGAAATTTCTCCTTTCCTTAATCTTGTTATCACCATCTTTTTGCTTCCCGTGCTATCTACTCACAATCACTAAATAAATTATTCTTATTATTACTACCACTTAATTTCATGGGCAACTGCTCATTACATGAGCTTTTCCAGCGTAACAGCGACGCAAGCGCCCGGGAGAGAACCACCTAAATAGATTTGGAACAAGTTGGAATGAAGAATTTTAATTTTTCTTGCTGCGTTTCTCACACAGGCAGCTGGTTGGAGACTGAACAAAACTTTTGACTTTCTTGTAAGATGTTTGGCTAAAAGACCTTAATCCTAAATCGTAACTTCTAGCTCCTTTCTTTGTCTTAAAGTAATGCCTAATTGAGGGCCAGGTGATATAACCTTTACCGTATTGATTTCCTTCAGTATAACAATACTGGCAAAGAAGCTGGTGTGGTCAGTGGTGAGCTGCAGCTTCTCCAAAGAAGAAAACAAACAAAGCAGAGCTTGTAGTAACTTCATGAGACCCTTCCAGGAGCTTCCAGAATGCTCCACAATGACTCGGGGGAAGATAAATGAGCAGTTTTATGATTCAATGGTACAAGCACAAAATACAAACCATAATAATTTGTTAACTTGAATTAAAATGTATAGTTATTCATAATCTAGAGAGCAATGATTAGAACTATTTATGAACTATTCAAGTTTTTAAAACGATGAAGATGTTATTTACAACATCATTTAACCCATTCACTTAACGAAAAATCTGTAGTGTTTTATCAAATTACACATTAAAATACCAAAGTCTTAGCAAACACTGTGTGGCCGGCCATATGGTATGATTGTCAAGAAAATTGTCTATTTTGTCTTTTATTTAAATACTTTTGACAACAAGATTACGTTTCTGTGGTAATTAAATTACACATATTTTGGAGCAATGACTATTAGCTCCATTGAATACTGTTATGTGGTTAATTGAGATTAACAAAATAATCTTTATGAATGAAAATATGATGGATGTCTCCTCTAATATCTCATGGCCTTCTGATTCTCCTACTCTTGTAATAGCCTGTATCCATCTATTGTTTGAACAGTTATTACTTAGCATAAATCCAAGTCATTTCCACTTGTACTGTGCTGGGAAACCTGGGCGCTCTCTCCCTTAATTACACATTTTCTGATAGCTAAGAAGTCAAACGTAGTGTGTATTCAGCCTAATAAACTGGAAGAAAAAATAGTATCTGAGAAACATTAAAAAAAAAAAAAGAGGGGATTAAGGGATAAGTGAGGGGGATGTGGAGGGAAGAGAGAGGGGATGAAAAAGCAACTAAGATGTTTTATGTGCAACTATCAACTTCCCACAAGGAACGTAAACATTATGTACTACACATCTACCAATAAACTAATTTAAAAATTCATACAGAGATGGAAGGAAGGAAGGGGGAAGGAAAGGGGAAAAATAGAGATAAAAAGAATTACGAGGTGTTATTGCATGTACCAACTCTCTATGAGGAAGGCAGCCATTATGCACTGCAAACATATACTAATAAAAATTTTTAAAAAGTTTTAAAGAATGAAAAGAAATTTTAATACTTTGATTTAGTGTATCTTGTTTTCACCCATGACCATGTATACTGAGAGATTTGAATTGACATATTTTCTGGATTTTCTTTCCTCTCCTAGTTCTTCACTGATATAGACTCAGTCTCAGTATCATCCTCGGGAATTACCTTAGCTCGTATCAAAAATATACATATATACTACTAGTATTCTATTTTTGATTCCATGCATAAATATTGTCAAAATATTTATGCATATGATGGCTGTTTATCAACTAAAATAAGTACATGTTATTTTTTATTATACACGTTTGTAGTATATACTGTTTATATACGTTGTGGGGAATTGGTACACATACATAACATATCTTAATCCCTTTACTTTTTAAATTTGTGAAATAAAAATATGTATGGCTATGTGTATAATTTCAGTTACTAAACAGTTACACATAAATTTTAGCTTGTCAAAAAAGACATAAAGTCAAAAATTAAAATTTCTGATTATTTATTTTTAGTCAATTACTACTGAGCCTTTACATTGTTTCCTGAGGCTGACATACCACAAAGCTGGTGTATTATGCAACGTGAATTTATTATCTCACAGTTTGAAGACTTGAAGTCCAAAATCCAGATGTCGGTGGGTTGTTCCTTCTGAGTGCTACATAAAAGAGCCTGTTCCGTGTCTGTCCCAGCTTCCTATGATTTGGCAGTCACTGGCGTGTGTCAATGTCTGCTGTGTTCTGCCAATACCACTTCTATTTTCACTCAAGAATCTCTGTATGTCTGTCTCTAAATTTCTCCTTTTTATATGATACCAGTCACCTTGGACTAAAAACTCTCCCTATTTCAGAAGAATTTTATTTAACTAATTACCTTAACTAACAGTATAATCTGCAGGGAACCTGTTTTATGAAAAAATATTACATGATCAGGCTTTGGGGGTTAGAACTGCAGCATGAAATTTAGAGGGCCACAATTCACCCCACATCACAACCTCATTTACATCCCTTTGCATTTTTGCTGTGCTTGACTAGTAGTACTAATTAACATAATTTACTAAGCTTGAACTTGGTGACAGTGACGGCAAATCTATCCAGTAATTTTTTAATCCAGTAATTTTATGCACCTTTAAGCAGAAAATATCAAAGAGATCATTTCAATAGCAACATACTACCATTGTGGAAAACTTAAGAATAGAAATATTTTTTCTAATGTTACATAGTCAAATACAAATCTGGGCCATCTAAATCCAGCTACTTATAGAGAATTTATGTTTTATAAGCTGCTTTGTAACCCAGATCTTGAAAATCTCTCTGGTGTCATCTAGGTTGTGAAATAAACAATCTGGACTTACTAAATGTCAGAACTAAAATGAGGTTAGTTTTAAAAATCATTCTATCCTGAAGTATTAACAAATCAAAAAAGAATGTATGTTTTTACTCATGACCGGTACTCATACATTGGGATTTTCACCTACTGTGTCCACAACTTACTACAAGGTAGTTATGTCCCTTAGAGGAAAAATGAATCCCCAATAATGATACATTTACTTTGCCATGATATAAAATTTCAAATACATGTCTAGATTTTTTGGTCCAAAATTAAGTATTCTATTAAATTTACTATTTCCTATCCTGTTGGAATTACATCTAGGACCATGAAATGGAATTTCAAATGACGGCAATTGTTTAAAAGAGTAAGTGTAATTAAAGAACCTAAATAGAATATAAGATGTTCTACTATAAAATTACATGAAATAAGACATTAATGTAAGGATACAATGAATTGTTAATCAATACTTTGTTTAATCTTCACAGAACTTTGAGATAAGTACTCTTATTGTTTTCATTTTATAGATGAAGAAATTTGGGCACAGAGAGAATAAGCACTTTTTACCAAATTATTCACACATCCGAAGTACATTTGGAGACCAGAGTCGGCATTTACATCACTCACAACACAGAGCTATGTTGAGTTGACAATTAATGATACCTACTTTGATATAATGCCATTAATGAGGCTCCTCTCAAGTCCTTCAGTCACTCTATGGCCAATTATCTGCCTCTTAAGTGTGCAATGAGCACTATGTCCTCCTTTCCCTCAAGAACTGAAAATTAAATAAATGTATACTATTATTTAAGAAATGCAGAAGTGTTCATATTTTTCCAGTTTGTCCAAAAATAAGGAATTAATTGAATAGAAATATGAATAAATGTATTTGTTCTACATACATAGTTACAATAGCAAACATAGTTATAATTACATAGCTATACATAGTTATACTAACATAGTTATAATACATAGTTATAATAACAAATTAAAAATATATCTTGTAAGATATATAGTAATTTTTATAGCTATTTTTCCTAGGTGAAAAATAGATACTTGAATCAGAGAAGGTTAAATGTTTAAGGGAAGAAAAGCTTTCCAAATAAAGTTTTGGATTAAGGTAGAGTTTCAAAATCTAGTAATCTCAGGAAAGTGAGAAAACTCCCAGATCATAATAAATTTTCTCGTTGCTGGGTTAGAATTTGCATAAAGACATATTAAAATGTAGCCTTTGTTGGCAATGCAATTATTTTGGTTGTGTTTCCAAATATCAAAGTATAACTGAATTGTATATGTGTCAGTATAACTCAATTGTATATGCGTCAGTAAAAAGTAATCAAACTTCATAAAATATAGAAGTGATCAGCTCAAATAACCAGGTTCTACTTTGAACTTTTGCTTTCTCCCAAACTCATGTAGAAATTTCACGTCCAGTCTAACAGTACAGGAGTGGAGCTCTTACTCAGTGATTAGGGCCTGCGTGTTCGACCCTCATTGATGGGTTTAATCCCTTTAAAAACTGGCTTTCTGGAGTACCTGTTCTTTTTCACCTTCTTGCTTTCCACACTGGGATGCAATAAAAAGGCCTTTGTGACCTGCTGGCCCTTTGATATTGACCTTTCCAGCCTCCAGAATTGTTAAGGCAGTAATTTTCTTTGTATTATGAATAACCTACTGTCAGATATTCCATTACAGTGACACAAAACAGACTAAACCAATCTGTAAATCAAGAAAACACAAGTGGAAAAAGTCTAATCTGTGCATATTTTGTCACATTTGAGAAAGATATCTGTATAATGCAATGTTTCTATATTACAAGAAAAAAAAACACAGAATAAATGTGGTGATGTAACTCAATTTAACTTCGGCTGTGGGTATCAGAATGGCAATACCGGCAGTGTGTAGCAGGGTGTGGAAAGGTTCAAGGCCTTCTGTAAATTAGGCATGTGTTCCAAGCCCCCTTTTTAGATGCTCAGGTTATTATTACCAGAGTGTTTGACATTTTCAAATAATCTGAAAAATCACATTTTATGAGAATTCTTTCAATTTTTAAATGTTGGATCCAAACAACTGCATGCCAAATAAAATAAATATACAGACTACATCTGTCCTTTAAATCTCCAACGTGCAATTTTTGAAACATTTTCTTTAGTTTCAAACAGTCTGTAAGCTGTTGTTCAGAATGTAGAAGAAAACTTTGAAATAATATCAATCAAAGTCCTATTTATGATTCAGTCGTCAAAGGTAGCCATTTATTTGTTTAATCTTAGATTCTCTGATATGATAGCCAATCCATCTTCAGCTCCCTCCCGGATAACTGCCTCTGCTGCCCAGCTACTCTGTCACTTTCCCTGGCTCCCTTCCGTCTGTTCCTCACAGAGCAGCAATAGGGATACTGTCCAAGCATGTGACAGGGCCCTCCATGCTTCAGCCTGAAGCTGAAAATGCATGTCCACTTGTATTGAAGGACTAAACCTTTGTTAAATTCACAAATGACTCAGTCCCATTTAGTTATGAAACATGATCACGCCTTCTATGCAGAGCTCTTGCTTCTTGTTGTGATTTAAAGCTGAAAATTTCTCCAAAAGTCTCAGAGAGTTTTTTGAAAGGCTACTGGATCATGGGGTGCTGTACTCATCAGAGGATTAACCCATTCATGACTTCATAGTTGAGTATCCTGTTTTGGAGTAGATAGATCACTGGGACTATGCCTTTGAAGATGACATTTTGTGTCCAGAACCTTCCTCTCTCTCTGATTCTCTTGTTTTCTCTCCGATTCCTGGCTGCTGTGAGTTGACAGCCTTGCTTCTACGTGCCCTTCCACTGTAACATTTCTGACTTGGATCAGCTGACCATGGAGTGAACCCTCTAAAACCATGAAACTAAGTAAACTCCTTCTTTTTGTTAAATTGATGGTTTCAGGTATTTTGACCCAGTAATGGGAAGTTGAATAATACACCTCACTTTGATCTTCAATGTTAAATTATTTTGCCTCATTGAATGTTTTCTCTTACCCTAAGTAGGTGCATCCTTGAAGGTACATGTTATTTTATTGTGCTTTAATTCTCTTTGCACATATGTTTGTCAGGTCATAGCTCTCATTTCAGTATTTATTTGGAAGTCACTCCCCAAATAAGGCTTTTTGGCTGTCATATCTAAAAATTTCAGTCACCTATCAATGGTTTCTCAGTGAAGTCTTGTCTGGCTGATTGACTGATTGAACATTTTTCCTTCATACACTAAAGCAAACACATATAACTTAGGTCTGTGGTGCTTATTCTCACCAAGGCCTTTTTGAATTTCACTGAGTTATGATTTTTCTAATTAACTAGTTAAAAGTTCACAAGTTTATGCAAATAGATCTATTTTCTCTACTCTTAATGAAATTTGAACACAATATTATTTTTTGAAACTGAAAAAAATCTTTAAAATGTAGAAAGGAGAAATTCAATGTTTTATAATGCTTTTATTAAAGTGTAGAGATTATAAGTCACCTACGTTTAATAATTAAAAATGATGCTTTTTAAGCTTTCTTAATTCTTCAGAAATTCTTGCTATTGATCAAAATATGTTATGAATGACTGATGTGAATAACTTAATTAAAAAGCCTGGTTAAATGTTCAGGTTAGCTGTCCATGGGACCATTTTTTACATTTTGTAGCCATAAATGTGCTTCTTTAAAATTTGTTCAAATATTACAAACTGAGCATCTGATATGGTAATTAATGGTGGAGCATCAGTCAGATTTTATGATTTCTCCTTTCACCATACTGTAGTGGGTCTTTATGTCACACAGAATTAAACTCTAATTGTCTGCTGTGGATCATTCAGTCATACCATTCAGATCTTTTCTTAAATTTCACATTTTACTATCACATTCGTGATAATTCCTATTAAAATTGCACTAGTCCCAGCCTATTGTTCCTCTCTTCTTTGCTTTATTATGCTAAATAGATAGTTATTTGTGTATATCCTCCTACACTGGAAGTGTAAGCTATATAAAGGCAGAAACTTTCATCTGACTTTTTCACTAACATATCCTCTATGTTGATGACATTGCCAAATCAGTTAATCCAAGTATACCCATAATCTGGAAATATACACAATCCAACATTAAAGCACATACATGTATTTATTCAAACTAAACACATAAGTATATATGTATAAATATAAGTAAATATATAAACTAAAGAGAAGTGTGAAACCCATTTTTGATAATAAGCAACAACAGGACTAACATCTCGAATATATAAAGAACTCAAAAAAATCAAAGAACTCAAAAAATCAGACCCCCCCAAACTTAAAGACCCAATCCAAAAATGGGTAGCAGAAATGAATAGACACTTTCAGATGAAGAAGTAGAAACAGCAGATAGACGTATGAAAAAATATTCAACATCACTGATCATTCGAGAGATGTAAATTAAAACAACTCTGAGATTCCATCTCACTCCAGAAAGAATGGCTATTATCAACAAATCAGCCAATAACAAATGCTGGAGGGGCTGTGGAGAAAAAGGAACCCTTCGCCACTGTTGGTGGAAATGCAGACTGGTCCAACACTATGGAAATCAGTGTGGAGATTCCTCAGGAAACTTGGTGAACTAGGACTAGAGATTCCATTTGACCCAGCTATTCCCCTTCTTGGCATCTTCCCAAAAGAATTAAAAGCGGCATACTGCAGTGATATATGCACACCCATGTTTATATAGGGATATATGTACACCCATGTTTATAGCAGCACAGTTTGTAATAGCTAAATCTTGGAAACAGCCCAAATGCCAATCAAGAGCAGAATGGATAAAGAAAATGTGGGTTTTTTATACAATGGAGTACTACTCTGCCATAAAGAATGATAAGCTTGAGATATTCCTAGGTAAATGGATGCATTTTGAGACTATACTCTTAAGTGAAATAAATCGGGCACACGTGTTTAAATACTGCATTGTTTCTCTGGTGTGAGAAACTGAAGTGTAAATAAAGACTAAAATGTATTATATTGGGAAAGGGAAGAAAAAGTCCAAATGGGAAAAGGAACAAAGGAGGGGGAAAGGAACAGGAGGACAAGAGAAATAAGAACTGGAAGGAAAAAAATGGAAACAAAGGTTTTGTAAATAGGGAGGTAGGAGGGGGGTGAAGGGAGGGGAATGGGAAAAAAAGAAGCAACAAGATATATCATGTACAGGTACAAATTCCTCTATAATGAATGCTATCACTATGTACATCTAAAATGTACCATTAAAATAAAATTTAAAAAAAAGAACTTTAATAGTAAAATATGACTAAAATATCTGCCAAGTACTTGGACAAAATGTATTTAAATGGAACCAAATTTTGACAAATAAATGAATTTTGAAAAATCAGAGTTCTAAACAAACAGAAGTGTTCATTTATATAAAAATAAATTTCATTATCATCTTCAATTTCTGAATTGTCTAGAAATTTTATAACATTGCAACCAGACGTCATTCAAAAATTTATGTATGAATTTATTCTATTCATTTTATGAATCAAAATAAGTGATGTTGTGGCATCAAACAAAATTCTTGGCAGCTAAATGCATTAAAAGTTTGTATTTATTTATACTATATATTTAATATAGGTCTGCTGTGGCACAAAGCCACTTCGCCTAGAGTCCTCTGTGTGGAATAAAGAGAAGATCCACTTCAAAATATGTTCTGACAATCTACTAGACAGGTGGAGGGAAGCTGGGAAAGTACAATTAATTTTGAATTTTCTGAGTTGAATTTCCAATCCTATTTTATCGACTGTGGAAAGTGATGGAGACATGCCGAACTTCAGAAAGGATACAGAAATGCAATTGTACTCTAGGCTTGAAAGATAAAGGACTTCTCGAGGAGGATAGGAAAATGTGAATATGTATGAACCACACAAGTAAGCAGGCAAAAGTGGTTAAAATGTGATGTGAACTTTGCCATAGACGCCTCCACTGACAATAGAGTTATGGACACTATCATAAAGAAGAGGGTTCAACATTTGTTGTATTACTGTTCACTTTCACTGATGAAAGAAAAGCAACATATCGCTAGGCAACAGAGGTAATAAATAATAAATGAAATTTATTGAACTTGGTGGAGCAAGGGAGACTACAACTCGTAGCAAGTGTAGGACGTCACCTAGGGAACGAGAGCCATAGAGGGGGTTCCGGGCTCTTGGCCGGATTTGGACTTGTGCTGAAAATCCTCAGGAGGTTTTGGCAGGACCTACTGCTTGCTTCCATGCCGTCAAGTAGTGTGAGGCGTGCTGCAGCAGGCTGCATTAGTAATATCTGTCTAGCATATGGGTGGGAGAAGCGAGCCTGGAGTGTCACTGCAGGAGCAAGCATGGTTATAAAGTGGCCCTCTCTGTGTTGTGTGTCCTTTCATCTCACAGAACGGTCTGCCCAAGCTCTTGAATTTTGTAAGCATGTTTGATGCTTCCATGATCGGCAACATCATATCTTGACTGCTGGAAGAGTCTTTTTTTGCTTTTCACAGAATTTAATAGGTTAGAATTTGTTATTTTAAAGAAAACTTGGCTATCATTGCAGCCAAAATGATAAAGTTCATTTTTTCTCAAAGCTAATAGGTGATGCAGCACAGGCAGAAGCTTCGATTCAGTGTCTTCCCTGGACTTCAGCTCCATGCTCAGGATGGTGACAACTGAGGGCAAGGAAACAGAGGTTTGGACCGGACGAGTGCAGACTGGTGAAAATGCGCGGGCCTAAGAGCTGAGGAGACACCTAGACTTGTAAAAAAGGAATTATGTCTCCTTAGCGAATGCATTCACTCCTTTCTCTGATTTCTCTGTTGTTAAACCTTCACGTTAATAGTTACTTCTGTGATATGTGTTTATAGATAAGTGACTATTACAACAGAAAAAGCATACAAAGTAAAATTTCCTTCAACTGTAAATTATTATTGGTCTTCCATCCCTCCTTTATAGATTCAGTCAAGCAATTTACTGATATCTAAGTTAAAATGTGAACGTTTCTGAATAAGTGTTTAACAAATCCAGATCTCTTCGCTAAAATAATATTAATTACATAAAACTTCCATTTGTAATTTACAATATATTTTTTAAAAATTCTCATTAGGTGCAAATTACATTTACCTGATTTCTAATCTTGGTTAAATAGTTTAAGTGTGAGTCTTGGTCACACTGATTTCACACGCAGGCTCTCAGAACTGTGTAAGAACACATTTCTGTTGATTCAAGCTCCAGTTTCTGTTGATTTGTAACAGCAGCCTCAGAAACATACAGACATCACATACGAAATTGGTTTTCACATTGCTCAGACCTCTGATTATGTCAATATTGTATAAAATAATGAGAAATCTGCTATTCCGACTTGCCATTTCCAGTAGGGACACTGTTGGAGTAAGCAAAGGAGGTTGTGTGAACCCTTTAAAGATATGAAGTTCCTTTAGGGAAGAATTTGTTTTTGTAAACCGATAGTAAGTTAAGTACATCATTTTTGGAAAAGGTAAAGTTATTATTTATAAACAATCTCATTAATTAAGGATTACCATTTGGAGGAAAGTTTTCCTTTTCCCAAAAGGATTTAATGAGTGACACCTGTCCTCACACTATTAAAAAGTAGTTTATTTCTGAAAAGAAGCCAATTTAATTATAATGCTGTGTCCTTGAAAACAAAACAAAAATAAATAAAAAAAAAAACTTTAAAAAGTATTGTTGCTAAAGAGTTAGGAAATGACCAAAATCTCAGGCTCAACAATTAGAGCTCCATATGCCAGATACATTCCTGCTTAATCCCAACTAAAAGAGAGTCCTTGACAGTCACAATGGAATGGCTATCATTTAATGACATGGGTAGCTGGATGGCGAAGTAGGTTGGAGGCACAGTGAAAAAATCAGTGTTTTCATTCTAAATTCATAATGGTAAACATCAAAATTAATTTACAAAGTGTTTAATTTAGCATAGCACAGTCAGACACTTCAGTCAGAATATCTAAGTTTAGGGCACATTAATATGTTTTAGTACTAGAAAGCAACCACAGAGAAGCGAAGGGGGACCATGCATTATATCAACAATTATTGAAAATTAGGTAAGAATAGAATTGATCTCATTTTGAACAATGAAGGAAAAAAAAAGATGCGTAAAACCAAAGTAATACAAAAGCAAATATAAGTATCATGCAAAAATAAGTAATTGAGAACAAAGATTTAGTGTAGATTGCATTCATACTTTAAGCTACAGAAAACAAGAATTCTATGAAATAAAAAAAAAAGACAAGACAGGAGAATGTGATGACAATTGAGCCAGATAAGCTAAGGGAGTAAATTAAGGAGAATAAAGCAGTAGAATTCTATAGAGTGGAAATGAAGCAGAGAAGAGATAATCAATAGTGTAGAAAGACAAATCAGTTCTATGGAGTATGAGCTTAATAAAATCATGCATAATGTCCAAGGAAAGGGCACAGAAGCCAGTCAGTTCATATGAAGAACACAATAACTAAAGGGGGCAAAAGGAGATCTCAAATCGTAAAGCTTTACTTTACCTGAAACAGTGAGGAAATGAAACAGGAAATTCTTGGGGGGAAAAAAAGTCTGGAAGGAAATTGTAATGAAGCAAAAGGAAAAAGGGAAGCAGGAATTTTTCATTAAAAAGTTTGCATTTATTTCAGGTAAAAGTGAAAGAAATTTGATGATGGCAATTTGCATTATTGGTAGGAAGTCTCCTTTCCCCTGTGTGCTCACTACCTGTGTTCATCTGATTGCTAGTTGCCTTAAAAGGCAACTTCCCTGCCCCGCCGGTGATGGGTTTGATCTTATGACTTTCTTTGCCCACAGAAATATGTGAAGAAAAGACAATGTATGATCTCTAAATGGAGCCATGAAGACAGCCATTATTGAGGTTCCTGTATTCATGCCAGATCTGCACTGTTCTCGTGTTTATGATTTCTGTTGGGATCTTACCAATCTTCAGTCCCTCAGGGGTCCAGGGACAACAATATACAGTTATGGAAGATACAGGCCAAACGACAGCTTGGAGTTATGTCCAGCTGAGCCTGGCTTCTACTGACCAGCCCCTGAACTAACCCACCAGCATGTAGTCACAAGTCAATAATCCTTTCAAATCAAGAAGTTTCTAGGTGATCTCTTTCATGAAATTTTTGTGACAATAGTGACAAATGCATTCACCAATAAGAAAATATCCTGCTAAGCCTATTAAAACGCAAACTTATAGAAATAATCTTTAATGCTCTAGATTACTGAAAAATAAACAGAAATGCAAACTGCAAAAATCAGAATATAGCAGTACAAAATACTGGTAATGGAATTGAATGTATTTATAAACATAGCACTGTTAATTTAGCTATGATAATTATGGGTATATTGTGACACTAATAATCTTTCATAATGTTAGAAAATGCATGGAGGCACAGCCTCTGAGCGTATGGAAATGAAATCAATAATAGTATTAGGTAATGAATAAGTCCAGGAAAAAAATTACCTTTAAAGAAAAAAAATACATATATATTAGCAAACTGATCTTAGGGTTCTCAGTAATACTCCATAGCTCCAAGGTACACACAAACAGCTAGAGAATTTTTTTTAAAGCATAAATAAGATTACTTAACCCTCTATTTCAGGGAATAGTAGTAATAAACAATTAGATTAAAATCCAGGCTACTTTCCCCTAAATGATTTGGTTCAAAGTTACATCTCTAATCTTTTTTTTTTTTTCCTTTGTAATTTTATTTACCAAGAACATGTATTGGTAGATTGTATACATGGTGATCATATTCATCATAGTTAATTTGTACCTGTATATGATACATCTTGGTTTTCCCCACTCTTCCCCAGTCCTCCCTTCCATTCTTCCTCCCTTCCCTATTTATGGTAGGTTTACATTTTAACATTTTCCTTTTTCTTTTCTAACCCTTTCTTTTCTTTTCCCCTACCTTCTTTTCCCCTTCTCCCTATCTAGTTCTCCTCTCTTTTGAATACAATCTTTTTATTTTACATAATATCTTTGTCTTTATTTTACATAATATCTTTGTCTACCTTTTTGTCTTTCTTGACTCTTACGGTTTCTTGTATCGGAGGAACAATTTGATGTATACTCATGAATGTCTGATTTATTTCACTTAAGAGTATGCTCTCAAGATGCATCCATTTACCCACAAATATCTCTAATTTATCATTTTAATGGAAGAATAGTACTCCATTGCATAGAAAAACCACATCTTCTTTAGCCCTTCATTGGTTCTTGGGCATTTAGGTTGTTTCCAAGACTCAGAAATTACAAATTGTGTTGCTATGAACATGGTTGTTCATATATCGCTGTGGTATGATGATTTTAATTCTTCTGGGAAGATACCAAGCAGAGGAATAGCTGGGTCAAATGGAACCTCTAGTGGAAGTATTCCGAGGAATCTCCACATTAATTTTCACAGTGGTTGCGACAGTCATGTAATTTGTTCCGCCCATACTGGCCTCCTTGCTGTTCTTAGGAAAATCAAAAAGCTTTTCAGTCTTAGAGTCTTTGCAATTGTTTTGTCCTCTGCTTGGGCACTCTATGTCCTTACTTCAGAATTGTTTCTTCTGAGATGTCTGTCCTGACCACACTTCCAAAAAATAGCATTCATATTTCTTTTATGTACCTTATACATGTATTTATTTTTTATCAATTATATTTTAAATGCAACAAGAGTTTTATAAGATTTGTCCTGGCTGCTTGCTCACTATTGTGTACTCAGCATCTGAAAGTGTATTTGAAAGAAAGCACCATCAACAGATCATTAATATATATCTTAATACTTTGATTACAGTGATAGAAAAATGAATATCCAAGTAGTTTTAATGGGAAAAAACTTTCTGTAGAAGTATACTATCTGCATACATTTCTAAATAGAGTCTACTTCACATACTGTTTTAGACTCCTGAAAAATAAATAGAAATGCAAAGCGTGAGAACCACAATGCAACAGTACAAAGGCCTGGTGATGAGATTGAATGTGGTTGTAAACATAGCACTGTGTTAATTTAGCTATGATAATTATAAATATAACACTATATTGGAACTTGTAAAAAATCTATTATCTAATAAAACATTTATAATAACAACTATCTGTAAACCATGAAAAAGAGTGATTTGCAAAAAACAGGAGATTTTAGAAGTAATTATTTTTTTTTTAATAAAAGAAGTCAGTACTTTTCCTCTGCTTCTGAAATGGCTAAATCAAGAAATTTTGACTGATGATTAACACAAAATATAAAAAATATTTCTACTTATATAAGAAAAATGCTATAATTTTCAGAATATCAGAAAGAATATAATACTGAAACAGATGAGAAACCACATACTTCAAAGTAACAAAAAATGAGATATGTAAACCCAGAATAATAAACCAAAACCACATATATGTATATATTGATACAAAATGTGACACCTTTAGAATCTGAGTAATACGATGACATTCACTTTTACAGGGTTATACTAGTCAATTGTGTGTGGTTGATAAAAAATACACATAAAAGCAAATGATTTAAAATGTTTGAATATAAAAGAATGAGAAAGTAATGGAGAAAAATGCGAAAAAAATTTCATCTGTCACAGTGTGAATGCTCAAAGGCAAATGAAATTCACAAGGAAAAAAAAAATAGCAAAATACAGAAACCAAAACTGCTAGCAATACAAGGAAAATAAAGGCAGAGAAAATGCATTTGCCTCTTCTGATATTTCAGGCAAAAACAAAAACTAATAATACCAGAAATGTAGGTCTGCTAAATAGACATATTACAATCTAAAGCAAGAAAACAGCAAAGACAAAGGGACGCTCTGTAAATTCAAAGAACATTAGAAAAGTAAAGACAACATCACCAGCAATTAAAGCGATAATGAGGAAATGTAGAATGTCATATGAAAAAGAACACAGGAGTCATAGGTTAAAATAAAATAATCAGTTTGCATACTTAAGAAATAACTATAGGGAGCTCAGCGCTCCTTTAAAATTTGAGGAATATGATTGAAATAGAGTCAGGAAAGTGTAAAGGTTTAAATATTTTCACTAGTGAACAAGAAGAGTGAATATTATTTCAGCATTGAAATAAAAATTTTGAAAGGGGACATAATAGTAGATTAAAAAATGTGAAGAAGTGATATCAAAATGTTGGAGCAAATGATTTGATTGAATTTGTTGCATGCTTGTCCGACAAATCGATTTCCAGCTCTAGACTGGGCACTCAGACTGTCGTGGCCCATCTAATTCTGAAGGAGTAGCTCGACCCAACCTTCTTTATATCCTTTCAGAGATGAGATAGAGGCCAAAATTCCCCACTACTTTGAGAGGTCAGAAAGTCTTTTAAAGTAATAGCAGCCTCTGACTCTAATTTCTTTGTCCTTTGCACTGGTATCACAGAGCCTGGGTAATTTGCAACAAAAAGAAACACACTGAATCACAACATATTTTTTACTGAGGACCTTGGTTCCTAGGCTAGGGCACTGGCATCTGGTTCAGACCTTCTTGAACTGTCACATGGCAGAGGGCTGGAGGCCTTGTGATTTAATCATTCCCCGGAGACCCAACTGTTACTGCCGTGCTGGGGGTTACGGCACCCACAATATTCAGCCCACATCGGCCCCCACAAAAGACGGAAGAGAAGAGTCATAAAAAAAAAATAAAATCATAAGCATAGTTTGAAATATGCTAATTAAAAATGAATATTTTGACAATTTGATAATAAGCCCTTTCTGGATAATGAACGCTCAAGGAGAAAACACGAATAAATAGATATTATTCCCTTTGAAATTTAAAATAATACTTTATTTAACATTTAAACTAAAATTTTCTTGCTTTTTTCAATCTTCTGAGAAATCTAAAGTGTTTGTTTTTTTTTTTTTTTAAATTTAAGTTCGGGTTTAAACCCCAGGGTCGGGGGTGTAGTTCGGTGGTAAAGTGCTTTTCTAGTGCAAGGTCACGTTCAATCCCCAGTCCTGCCAAAACCAAACCAAACCAAACCAAACCAAACCAAACCAAACCAGTGTCCTTCTCTGTTCAACTCTCCGTTGAGTCTCACGTGGCCGTGGATCCCTCCTCCAAGCTTTGGTTCTTTTTGGAGCTGCAGTCTGTGTTGTTTATTTGGTAATTTGTAAAATTCCTTCAGAGCTTCTGAAATTTCATGGGCGCGACATTGTATGCAACGGATCTAGTTAAATTTTTAACCTCGCAAACTTCAGTCTTTAGTTTAGTAAATTAATTTTGTAAAATGTGTACTCTCCTGCAACATTATTGCAATCGTAATACCCAACGTTGCCCTCACTCCAAATCTCCCTTGCAGCACTTTTCAGTCAACCCCGGACCTTGGTAACCACTGAACTCTCTGCCTCCTCTCGTTATAGGTTTGGCTTTTCTACAATTTTGAATGAATTGAATGATCAAGTATGTAAGCTTCCTCCCATTTCGAGGTATGCCCATGTTGATAGTTGCCTGTTTTCACAGTGCGTAACCCAAAACTGAAAGCAACTCAACCAATAGGAAAGTTATCATATATTTACCCTATAGAATAATTTATTTTTAAAGAGACGAAACTATTAAGAGAGTAGACTAATAGAACCCTCCACATTCAACGACTGCATTTGGTAAGTTCATCCAGATCCTCATAAATGTTGAACAGCACCTAGGGTTTCTTATTGCAAAAGCTGAAGAACAGCATTTCATTAGGGTTAGTGGTGTAGTGTGCGTGGGAATGTCTCTGTGGTTTCAGCTGGAACCCGGGACTTCCTGTAGCCTGGACCTTTATGCATTTTGTGCTATTTGTCTGGAATCCACCATGAATTCCTGAGAAGCTAGAAAAAGTCCCCCAAATAATTTTGTTAGAACACGTTGACTACATTTAGAAGCCAATCATTATATAGATTCTGCATTCTGGTGAAGTTCCACATTGGTTTCAGCAGGAGTGAATTTGTGAAATATAGTAGATTTCTGAAATGAGATGCTAAAAACATTACAGAATCTTCCTCCATGACTAGAAGTTAGGAGCTGGCATGGATGGATATGGATGTGCAACAAACTGGTCATATGCACCTCATGATTCTTCTTTCCTCTATTATCACTTCTATAAATTTTTCAGTGATGTGCCCTCTGGGCACAGAAAGTATTTGCATATCTGCTTGTCATAATTCTTTCACCTTAAAACACACCCAGTACCATTTTGCCAAGTGCTTTTCATTCTTGAACCTGAGGACAAGATTCTATATCCCTCCACGGAATCCTCTATGATTCAGGATGCAGACTGGAATGTGAGTCACTGTTTTTAGTGATATCTACATAAGCCTAACTCTAACGATTTAAAACAGGACATTCCCCTTGTGGTCTAGATCATAAGCAACCTCAGATGCCTTGCATTTTAACTGGATTAGGCTTGTTCTGCTCACAAATGCTTCAAAAGACTAGAAATATCTGTTTCCTTGCAATAAAAATATTTACTTCAGCCAAACATTCTGAGGAAGTTCTCTCTGTTGCAAACTAACAACAGCCTGCAAACTGACCCTGTTTGAAGTTGTGTATGTGGTTTTGGGCTTGTGATTGCCCTCCTGGTTTTATATACAGCCAGCTTTGTAGAGCTACCTATGACCTCTGCTGTTTTCATAATTGCTTACAAGAAAAATCGGGAGTAGTCCAGAGAGAACTCTGACCTTCAGTACCTATAGGAATGGGGTCAGGAGTGCTGTAAGAAACACTCAAAATTCTACCACTTCCTCAATTTTGCATCTCATAAGGGTCTTAGAGCTTGTATATATGGCTCCCAAAGCCTCTTGCACTCATAGGTGGGGGCTTTAGAGAGGTGGCTGGATCATATGTGTATAAAGCTGGGTAAGGGTGTGTGGTACTGGGATTAGGGGTCTGGATACTGGAAGTCTCACCCTGGGTGAGGGTGGCCCCAATCAATAGGCTTGTAGGCTGGATGGCATACAAAGGGACTGAAAGAAAGCAGACTGCTGCTGCTTGCTGCTTGTTGTCTGCCTGCCTACTGCACCATGAACTGTTTCTCCTCTGTGATGCCCCTCTGTCAGATCAGCCTACCTTGGAGCAGCCAACTAGGGACTGACCTGTACAAGCTGTGAGCTAAATAAACCTTTCCTCCTTTTACTTTGAGTGTCCAATATTTGTCTCAGTGATGAGAGAAAAGTGACGAAAACACTGAGAGAAAGCTTTAGCTAGTGGAAGAGAGACATCAAACTCTGTTGTGGTTAGGGCACAGGCAAAGTTCAATGGCAACTGATGGAAGAAGACAACTGATGGAAGGCAACGTACTAGGCACATATCTCCAGAGAATTGAACCAGTATTCCACGAACATGGAGCATCTGCCAAGGAAACCTGCCGGCTATTGCAGATCCAGTCTGAGAGAGGCTCTGAGACCACTCGCACGTAGCCCACCATCCTGTATCCCGGATGTTGGAGGTGTATTGCATGACTTAACGCTTGCCTGGCAGCAGGTCGCTCTTGTTTTGGTCCAGCCCTTTTCTTTCCCCCTATCCTTTCCTTTTGGAATGAAAATGTTTACTCTATGCCATTGCTTCTTGAGGTTATGCAACGTGTTTTTTAAAATGTTTTCATAGAAGCTCACAGCCAAGAAGTTCCTCGAATCTCGGATGAAACTTTGGACTGGGACTTGTAAGCACTGGTGGAATTATTGAGACTTTGGGGAATGAATTAGTGCATCTCGGTTATATGCAGTATAGTTACATCACATCGCGTTAGGTGGGACTAGGTCCTTGTTATTGTCTATATTTGGAAATTTTGTATGGCATAAGGAGGTGTATTTAGGTGTCACTGTGACACGGGTTAAAATGTGATGGTTAATGTTGCCAACTTGATTGGCTTGAGAGCCACGTAAGTGATTAGTAAAGCACACTGCTGTGTGTGTCTAGGTGGGGCATGGAAATGTGACCTTGGGGAAGGCTAACTTGGATTCTGGGCTTCTTCATCTCTGGTCCTCTCCCCTGTGTTGTTTCCTAGCTTCCATAATGTTCATAGCTTTGCTCCCCCCGACACACACACATGTGCTGTTTCTGCCTTCGAACCAGCTGACCAATGCCTGGAAATTTCTGGAACCCTGTGCCAAATGAAACCTCTCTTTTAAGTTTCAGGTGTCAGATATGTTGTTTAGCAATGAGAAAGCTACATAATGCATACTGTGAATAGCACTGGGAACGTGAGATGCATGCAAGTACAGTCTATTCAGGGTTCTGTGCACATGCGCTATGATTTGAGTGTAGAGTAAACTAACAAGATCTGTGTCCTGAATGTTGATATTAGTGTAGTTGAAGCAGAAGATTTAGAAGCTTCTTTGTGTGGCACTGGTCAGCTGGTGAAGCTATGCAGTCTAACTTCTACACAAGGTGAAGCCATCAAAAAGCAAGCGACCGCCATGTGGCCTAGAGGGAGTTGTAGACCTTAGAGGACATAACAGCCACTATCCTCATATCAGCCAGTAGTCAAGGTCTGATTTACACGCATCTTCACAGATAGAAGGGAGGTTTCCAGGATCACCAGAAAACAAATTCTACCCTGCAGCTTCTGGGGCCTGGGTTGTAGCTTGATATGACAGCTTTAGAAACTGTGGTCTTCAAGTGATTCTATTGGTGTCATAGGGGAGCATTTTCATTCATTTCCTCCAATATTCTTTTTAAAAAGGAAAAACTAAGTCACATAGTTCCTATACTATTAGTGTTAGTGTGTCAATTCATCATAATTTTAATAGCTGACATTTACAATAATGCTACAAAGTAATTTTTAATACTTCATAACATTTTATTTACAAGTCACTGAAGCTTAGAGATGATACAAGAAATAATTAAATCAGCAATAGTTATTTTTGCTTATTTGATAGATATTTACTGAGTACCTATATGATCTGTTTTACATACAGAGTATACATCGGTGAATAAAGTCCACAAATACAAGGCTCTAAGAGAGTTTACATTCTACTGGGAGAATACAGATAATACAGAAATGTAAATGTGTACTATATCAAGAGATAATACCATCAACAATAAGCAGAGATATATTTTAGAGAGAGATAAAGAGATGGGGCTGCTCTTTATATATACAATATGAGAAGAAAATGTACAAAAGCCCTGAGGCAGGCATACGTGTATACAAGGAGAGCCATGTGGTTAGTACACTATGGGAGAAAAACAACAGCAGGAGGGGACCAGGTCATTCATGTTCCCAAGGTGATTGGGGAAGTGGTAGATTATGTGGAGTCTCTACACTCTAACGACTTCCACCTTTATTAGAAGTCAAATGGAAAGTGCCTGAAATGTTTAAGTAAGATGAATAATAAACTCCAAATTACTTTCTAAAATACTCCATTAAATATTATACGGAGAGCAGACTGCATGTGGAAAGTGACAAGGAGGCGAGAGAACAATTAGAGAAGAGCTAATAATTGGTCAGACAAAGGAAGGAGATTGATGTAAGAATAATTGTTCTAAGATTCAGACCTTTGAAAGGCAGAAGTAGAATTAAATCACATAAAACTGTGACTAGATACGGGGAAAACACCTTTGCAACCTAACTCCCAAGATTCCCAGGAACAAATAAGTTGTATCACTGCTTCTCTGGTAGAAAATGGACCCCAGTTATCCTTATTCTCTTTTCCCACCATGGCCTTCAGCCTGTGTTCCTCCCCCGAGCCTCAACACATGCTGTATTTTTCTCTAGAAAAATTAACTCCCATTCTTTTAATTATTATATATATGCAAATGCACTCCAAATCTATAATACCATCTCAGTCTTTCCAACAGCCTTAAGACTGCTAATAACTTCCTGTGGGGGGGGGGAAATCTATGTTTTTATCCTTCAAGCATAAAAACTTGGAACTCAGCTAAGTATATAACACCCCAGTTCCCCACCTTCTCCCTCCAAGTCTGGTTATTATTCAATAGACATTTCATACTGAAAACTAAATTTATTCTCTCTCTGCTCTGGTTTCTATGTCAGTGAGTGACAACTTTTTGAAAACAGAGACCAAGCGACAACAAGAGATGAAAAGTAGTTTTCAGCTTGCTCTTTTAACCATCAGTAGAAGCTGGCTGGATTAAAGAATGAAAAGGCAAAATATAGCTCAACTCTTTCATTTTTTTCTCACACTCTCACACAGTCCCACATTCACAATTAGTGTAGTTTAATTACATTTTTTTTTTTTAGTCAAAAAAAATATATTGAGGATTTGGCATATGTTGATTGGAAGAACATCTATTCAAAGGACAATAAATTAATCTTAGAATCTGACTTGGAGCCCACATCTGAGAATCTCACCCGCTATTAATGTCTCTTCCAAAACAATCTTTGACAATCGTTCAAATGTCGCAATTGTTCAGTGATCATGCACCCTCACAGTAGCTAATATTTTCTCAACTCTAGTCATTAGATTATTGTCTATTTTTTACTAAAGAAGAAGATGTGGAGGCATTTAAGTAGAGAAATGTAATGGAATTCAAATCACTTAGCATATTTTTCAAATATTTTTACAAACTGCCTCTAAATACAAATGTGGTCTACCTGTTTAATTGTTTTACCCTTAAATGAACCAGGATAAACCGTCACAAGCATGGTAAGTATCTCTAAACCAAGTTCACATTCATTCTTTCTCTTTCTCCTTGAATACGAACAAGTGTTTCTCTCACTAGAATTACATTTCTCTTCCTCTAAAAAAATTTGGTAATGAGGAGATCCCTCTCTTAATTATGTGGGGAG
The DNA here is from genome assembly GCA_016801275.1 of Hystrix brachyura. Classification (NCBI taxonomy): domain Eukaryota; kingdom Metazoa; phylum Chordata; class Mammalia; order Rodentia; family Hystricidae; genus Hystrix; species Hystrix brachyura. Next base: position 2,153,298 of record QZML01001651.1, on the reverse strand, counting down.
TATTAAATGATTTAGTTAGTATGCACAAAGTTCTTAGGACAGTACTGAGCAAAAACACTCACTTATGGTAGGTAGTATCATTTATTATAGACATTGCTGCTTTTTCTTACCAGTATTACAATCTCTCATTTTCTCTTTTTCCTTGCTTCTAATTTTAATCCATTCCTTCACTCTTGCTTGTCGTAGCTTCACTTGGGTTTACATCATCCTTGACAACCGCCATTTTAGTTTGATTTGGCACAAGCTCCCACAGTTGACTCCTGGTCTTGCTCACTGTCCTTCACATGCAGGGAAACCATGTTAAACGCACTCGTGAACTTCACAGACAGGACTGTTCCTCACGCAGCCGTCTGATGCAGTGAGTGACAGACGTTTCCAGGGCCAGACTCACTCTTGGCTCCAGGCTGAGGCAGTCTATACTGTAACACCTGAGGGCAAGTTCTGAACCACAGATTTCACTTCTGGACTTCATATCAAGGATTCGTACACTGCAGAGAGCCACAGTATATAATTCAAATCTCTCACTTCCTATCTTTACAGCTGTCATCTATCTTTATGGTTTTTACTGCTGGATAAGTTTTTCAATATCTCTTGAGATTGCTTGAATTGTTGTTGTTGTTGTTAAAATAACCATGGAAGTCCAAGTTTTCACAACACTCTAAGTAACATGTATCCATAATGAATAACCTGACAGGGGTCCCTTCCCTGCACCTCGGTGTCTTCTCTGCAGGGGCGACCTGAGCCTCACGGTGGTAGAATCAACAAAAATCATCCCGTTACCTATATGGCTTCGGAGAGGCCAGTGTTTTAATGTTCGCCACGTCTGTTGTCCTCACTGGTCTTTCTAAAACCTAAATAAAGGCACATGTTTATTCTGGATTTATATCTTTATGTCTGTTTTATATTTGGCCATAGAAAACAACCTTTCTTTGCAAATGCTGTGCATGACCCTTTAAGAGCGGACCTCCTTGGAGAGCTTCCCGCACTATTCGCCTTTTTGAAGTTGTATCCTTGATGTGTAGGACAATTCTCCTTAGACCTGTCAAGAAGGAAGTCCAGATTTTCCCAGTAAAGTTGTCAAGATACTTTTGAAAAATAAACTAAGAACTAGAAAATTAAAACAAAAAACAGGTATACTTAAGTTACAATCCTCATTTTCACTACAAGAATTAGATTTCAATAAGTATATAAAAACAACATATAATGATAATTAACTTGAATGTATAGACAGTGAAATAGAAAAGTTATTCCATTCACAACTCTTTGATCTTCTGCAATATTAAATCTACAAAATGCCAGGAATGACATGAAATTATCTGTAGTAAACAAGTATTTGTCACTTTGATTTGTCATTACGCACATCGATATTTAAGTTTTAAGCAATGAACTTGCTTATTAATTGTCAATGTATCATATTTTAATTGGCTTGACAACAAAGAGACAGCAGCTGATATTACATAGCCAAGAAGTTTTATGTTTTAATTCATTACCACTCAGAGGAGAAATCAATCTAGCAGGGTCCACTAATGAGAAAAGAAGAAAACATGTAAAGCAATTCCAGTAAGTTCGTGATATCACTTTTTAAGTTTTAGCCAAAATGAAGCCAGTGATATATTTTCAAACTTTAATTTTCTGCCAATGACTGGTATCAACAATTTATCTTATAGACTATAGCTAATTTAAATAATAATTTGATGAAAATATGACTTACAGAGTTTATATTATTTTAACTATTCTTGTTGGTTAGGAAAACTAATGTTATTTTCTTGAGTAAGTAGCTCTCTTCTGTTCCCTAAAGTAGCCCTCTTCTATTCTCAAAATGTTATTGTTTATTTTAGAAATAAAACCATCTCCACTTGATCCATGGACTCTTACTATTTATAGCTAATTTTTAAATGACTTATCAGGCAATAATACCACAGTCAAATTCTGACAATAGGAAGTTAATCAAATTGCTCTTCCCCAAATATGCAACAAGTTTTTAATATATACCCTTCCTCTGTCTTCAGAGAAATTGTGATCATCGCCATTTCATTGAAGACATTTTAAGATTTTAGTCCATACAGTTCATTTATTATTTCATAATACTTGTTTTTTTTGATTAGCAAATATATTAATAATAAACATGAGGAAAGATCCTCTGGGATTACCTGATTTTGCCAGCTGCTTGGGCTCCTTGAGACCAGGACAGTAAAGAAGGGTTAGACAGTAGCGATGTCCATGCCAGATGGCAAGGACTAAATATATCCTCATCGAACACTGAGCGACTCTGTGTCAGGGAGTCCACAGTTTTCATCCTCCATTCATCCATATTCTGGCACATAATAATTCCTAACTGAAATATCTGTGTCATTGAGTGTTTAGTTTTTTGTTGGTACAAAACAAAGTACCACAAATCCAGCAAGAAGGAAGGAAGGAAAAGAGAGAGGAAGGGCAAGAAGAAGGGAAGGGGGGATGTCTGCAGGTACTGAAGGCAGAGCATGGCTACATTCTTGCTTGGGGCTCACAAAATTAATACTCCATCAAGGCGTGAGCCAGCTGCATTCTTCTCTGATACCTGGAGCAACTTTCCTCACAGAACCTGACTCAGGCTGACTTCAGTTCCTTATAAACATTTTTAGTACAGAGATTCCTGCTTCTTTGTTGTTCACCAATCAAGGGCTCTTTCTCCTCCATGATGCCGCCTGCCCTGCCGGCTTGCATGGAGCCAGCCGACTGCGGACTGAAACCTCAACAGACCGTGAGCCCAGTAAACCTTTCCCCCTATAATCTGTGGGTGTCGGGTATTACATTTCAGCCCCGAGAAAACGACTAAGACAGGTTTTGTTAACGTTGCTAAGTGGCATCTACATATGAAATAATTTTTTTTTTTTTGGTGGTACCGGGGATCGAACTCAGGCCCTTGTGCTTGCAAGGCAAGCACTCTAATCACTGAGCTAAATCGCCAGCCCCATGAAATAAATTTTAAACAATAAAATTTACATGGTACTGTGAAAAAACCAGCAAGTTAATTTTGGATCTATTCAGAAAACAAACAAAATACAACAAAAAATAATTCTGCCTCAGCCTAAACATGACCACAAAAATTACAGTGGTTTGAATGAAGATAAGATGTTACTAATTGAAAGGTGCTGCTTTAAAGGAGGGAGTTTATGTTTGGTTTCAATGATAACCATTTAGGTGAAACACTGAATATATTATAACCTTTTATTTCAGGGTAACTAGTTCACTGTTTACTTCCTGCTCCATATTGGCATATGTGCTGTTTGTCTACTACTTCCAAAATAGAACAAGCAGCAGTTTAATAATTTTATACCTTAAAAATAAATGTAATGTGTCTTTAAAGAACTCCATGAAAATATATCTGGGAACTCACCTGCTAATACTGTAATAGCTTCACATGTTTCTTAGAAAGATTTCACACTCTACAGTTAGCTTCTTTTTTAAATCATTTATCAGCTTCTCTGTATTCATGTATTGAAACTTGTCCCTAGGAATGAACTTTAATTCTCACCATCTGTGTCTTGGCCAGGAATGTCCGTATTCCTTTAATGCATAAATATATTCTGAATATTTCTCATTCTGCTGGTAAGAGCCGCGAAGCACAGAAAATAATGTTTCAAAGAGGAGCCACAAGGGATCATTTATTGCTCCAGCACTTTGAAAAATCTATGAAATTCCTTTATGACTTCTTCATTATATTTTCAATGGAACAATTAGTTTGAGTGGCTACAAACACAGAATTTTCATGACCACATTAGCCTTTGAAGCCAAAATTATGGAATGCATTATTCACTATGCAAAATATAGTGGGATGTGGTGAATTTCTGATTAAAAAGCATAAGTTGCCCTCAACTGGAAAACTAGTGGAGAGTTAATTTTCCAACAGCCTATCTGGTCACACTTAAAAGCTCATGCAGCTTGCATAATTTAGCAGTTTGATCCAAGGATATATTTTACAAGTCTTGAGTGCAGCGAGTGGCTTTTTTAATATTTAGTAAAGCTCTTGCAATGAACGGGAACATCTCAAGTACTACAAAAGTAGTCCCTTGAAAACCTTAGTTGCTATCTCTAATGGTAATAAGACATTCTCTAGCCCATTTTGTTCAACCACACACTATGATTACCTCAGAAATACTGAGGGCGCAGCCCTAGCACAGACTGAAGTAGTTTCCCACAGCTTGATGGAATGAAAGAATGACAAATATACCTTCAAATAACAAGGCTTTACCCCTCCAACTGGAATGTACCTGCTCTATAGTTTTAAATCCTGAGAAGTTCAGCTAACAGATGGGGGTTTTTAGTCCAGGCCATTGGCAAGTATTTTCTGTAAAGATATATATATATATATATATATATATATATATATATA
>QZML01001651.1:2129362-2140764 GCA_016801275.1 Hystrix brachyura | reverse complement strand
TTTTTTTGGTGCTGGGGATTGAACTCGGGTCCTTGTGCTTGTAAGGCAAGCACTTTAACCACTGAGCTAAATCCCCAGCCCAATAGTTCTAATTTTTAAAAGTCACATTTAACTTCACTAGTTATTACTGATGTTTTTACTAGATATATCTCTAACTAGCTAATATAGTTTTATACATATTGTAAATGGATTTTCTTAAAGGCTGACAACTATTACATCAAGGCTCTTGGCAATGAGAAGTCAGACACTTTTGTCCAAAAGACCTTATTTAGTCAATCAGGTCACCTATCACCTTGACATGTGAAAGGATTTTCCAAGGGAAGACTTAGACTTCAACATTCTATAGAGTGATTTTGAGCATCATTCTGATCTGGTGACATTTACATGGCCTTGGTTACAAGATAAGGACTATTTTCCTGAGACTGAAGTTAATTTATGAGGTTCAAAAGATTATGGACAGGAAATAAGAAAGAGACAGAGCATGTTTTCTGGAGCTCTTGTCTTCTGTTTGTCAAGAGAAGGTCGGAGGAGGGACTCACCCATGTGTAGTTCTGTGTGAATCAGGTCACCTGCGCATGTCTCTTGCACTGTCTCTTTCTGTTCTGACTGCCTTCTAGGAGAAGGAATGTCTTTAGATAATGGTGAGAAACATGCCAAAGTCTTCCCAACTTGTCTCAACCTATTTACAGAAGAGTGGTGCCTTTATCAGTTTGGCCACCTTAACAAAAAATACTGTCAACTAGATGATTTAAGCAACAGAAGTTTATTTTTCACGGAGTCATAGATCTGAGCACTGCTTGATTCAGCTTCTGGTTTTCAGATTGCTGTTTTCTTACTGCCTGCCTTGTAGAGCTGGAAGGAAAGGGAGGGGGAGAGAGAGAAGGGAAGGAGAAGAGAAGGAGAAGCAGAGGAGGAGGAGAAGGAGGAAGAGGAGGACAAGGAGGGGGAGGAGAATGAAGAAGAAGAGGGACAGGAAGAGGGCGAGAGCAGACAAGAGGGAGGGGAGAGAGATTAAGAGAGAAAACATGGGTTGTAGTCTCTTCTTAGAAGGATATTGATTCTAAAATGAAGAGTTCAACTGCCTGAGTCATATAAATCTAACTACCTCGAAGGTCCCGCCTCCAAGTGCTATCACACTAGGGGCTAGGACGTCAACACATCAATTTTTAAGAAACAAAAACATTGAATCTGTAACTATGCATTGCCTCATAACACTATAATGTTAACTTTAAAAAGCCAGTCTACAACTTGATGTCTAGTAACCTCTATCTTTGAGCTCCCCTCTCCAGATATATGCAGATTCTTGTAATTTCTCTAGGCTAAATAAGCAATTTGGCAGTTGAGTTCTATAAAATTTTACAACCTGTCTCACTGCAGACATTGGCCCTTCACTTATATAATAGGTAGGATTTTAAAGTCCAATGCCCTCATTTGAAAAGCTTTTCTTCTTCCTCTTCTTCTTCTTCTTCTTCTTCTTCTTCTTCTTCTTCTTCTTCTTCTTCTTCTTCTTCTTCTTCTTCTTCTTCTTCTTCTTCTTCTTCTTCTTCTTCTTCTTCTTCTTCTTCTTCTTCTTCTTCTTCTTCTTCTTCTTCTTCTTCTTCTTCTTCTTCTTCTTCTTCTTCTTCTTCTTCTTCTTCTTCTTCTTCTTCTTCTTCTTCTTCTTCTTCTTCTTCTTCTTCTCGCTCTTGCCAGAAGCAAGACTGTAAGGCCTCTCTGCCCTCTTTCTTCTTCTTCTTCTTCCTCTTCTTCCTCTTCTTCCTCTTCTCCTTCTCCTTCTTATTCTTCTTCTTCTTTTTTTATGACTCTGTTCTCTGGTTTGCTTATGATCCCTCAAAAATGTTTTCATTGTAAACTTAATCCCCAGTGTCCAGTTCAATGGTAACTGGAGGTGGAAACTGGAAACCCATTAAGATCGGATGACATCATGATGGCATTGGTGGCTTTATAAGGGGAGACAAGAACAAACATGATTTTCTGTCTTGATGTGTGATACTCTCCACCATGTTATAATGCATAAACTGGCACTACGCTCTTGGAGTTCTCAATATCCAGAGCCATAAGGCACATAAAATTTTATACTTTATAAATTTCCCAGTATTGGGTATTTTGTTATAGCAATAGAAACTTATTAAGACATTAGATAAGGTGACTATGCTATTAAGTCATATTTTCTAACACACAATTGAGGACTGATGAAATAATGCATTGAAAAACCATGGGATAAAGTTTATTACTCTGGATGAATACATGAAAAGAGCCAAGGAAAATAATCATAAAGTGAAAGGATAGACCAAACTGTTGATTCGCTACTGTGTTAGTCATTTTCTCATCACTTGACAAAATAATCAACACTCACAACTCTCAGGAGAAGTTTCTTTTAGCTCATATTTTCAGTCCCTATTCTGCTGACTCCAAAGCAGAAGCAGCATGACGGAAAGGCCAGCAGAGAAAAGCTGTGCAGGTTACGGTGGCCAGGAGGAAGGGGGGGTGTGGCTGGAGAGGGATATGGTCATGCTCCCAGGTCATGCTCCCAGTGAACTGCCTCTTTGGACCAGACCCCACCTCCTAACAGCATATTTAATATCAAATACATTGTGGATTAATCCAATCACTTTCTATGAACATTAGAGGCATTTGGGAGATTTTCTAGATGTAAATCCTAACAGATACACATAAACAATTGCTACCACTTCTCTTGTCTTTTTTTTTTTTTTTCACTTATACGTGACAAAGTTCTCTCTCTCAAGGAATGAATCATTTTATCTCTATCTCATTTATGCTATCCCACTCTCACTTGTCAACACTTAGTTCAAGGGTGAGAGTAAGACTGAATTCTGGTATATGAATTTATAAATAGAAACTGGTTGGGGGAAAATTCACACTGAAAACAAAACACACATGTGAGGATAAACACCCTTCGGCTCTTTTCTGAAAGGCGCATGAGAATAAGGAAATGATGTTCAGTCCTGTTGGCACCTTCATCTAACCAGAAGAAGTTTACCAAGATATATCAGAGAAGTGAACCCAGAAGGCTGTTTTGTCCAGCTGCTCTGTCAACCCTGGGAAATCCCATATGTACATCATTTGTGACGTGAGAATGTGTGTTTCCATTATTTGACCTACTTGGTTGGCTATTTGATCCTAATTGACTCGGGAAGATGAAGGTGACTAACAATGACTAACAAATCTTCACTGTCAATAGACAAATTTATTGAAATAATATCCTTAAGTTCCATCCATGTTACTGTTAATGATAGAATTTCATTTTTTATGAATGGGCAATGTTTCATTTTATACACACATACACACACACACACACACAGTATCATATTTTCTTTGTTTTTGTTTCTTGTTGTTGTTGTTACTGTTGTTTTTGGGACTGGGGCTCAAACTCAGGGCATTGTGCTTGCTAGGTAAAGTGCTCTACCACTGAGCTAATTACCCAGCCCCTATAATGCCAGGTTTTCTTTGGCTACTTGTCCATTGGTGGACCTGTTTATTCCATATCTTGGCTACTCTAAATAATGCTGCAATAAATATGGGAATGCAGATCTCTCCTCATATGCTGATTTGATCTTCTTTGAAAGTATACTCAGTGGTGCAACTGCTGCATTATGCGATGGTTCTATTTTGAGGTTTTTGTGCACCATTCGTACTGTTGTCTCTAGTGGCCATACTAATGTAAATTCCCACCAACAATGCATGAGAATTCCCCTTTCTTTCATTCTACACACTATTTGTCATTTGTTAGCCTTTTAATAACAGCCATTCCTCAGAGATAAGGGGGTATTTCATTGTAGTTTGATTTGCATTTTCCTAGTGGTTTCCTGACAATATTAAGTATGTTTTTCATACACCTGTTGAACATTTTGTATATGCTGTTGTGATATGAAATGTCTAACCAGGTTGTAGCTAATTTTTAATTAGATTATTTGATTTAGGTTCTTTTTATTTTTTCTTTTCTTTCTTTTTTCCCTTTTCTTTTCTTTTTCTTGCTCCTCTGTTCTGTGAATCCCTCATACACACTGGGTGTTAACCCCTTGTCATTGGTTTACCAATTTTCTTTCACAAGCTGCCTGTTGCTTATATTAAATTAAATAAACCAAGTTTGGCAAAATAATGTACCACATGATCTCAGCCATTTGTAGAATTTTTAAAAGTTTATCTCATAGAAGCTGAGGGTAGAATAGTGGCTATCAAAGTATGGGGAGGGTGGTGGGAGGTTGGGAGGGGAAGACATTGGTTAATAGTTCAAATGCTAGGCGGAATAAATTCTGGAGTTTTACTGCAGACTGAATGGATGTAATTAACAATAATGCATCAAAGAGAGAGAACAGAAGATTTTTAATGTATTCTGAATAAAGAAATGATAAAAGTTTGAGGTCACAAATACGGGGGTTTGCTTAGTACACAATACATAGAAAAATCAAAATATCACATTGTACCCCCAAATATGTTCATTTATGTGTTAATAAAGCATTAAAAATAAAAATAGTAATTTGAAGAAGAAAGAGGCAGAAAGAGTCCCTTATGTCAGATTGTTTCCTGGCTGACCTTCAGTGGCAACATCTTGGTTTAGAGACCTTGGGATAGATTTTGCACTACATCTATTTCATTCTGGCGGGATATCAAATCTGCTCCTTTGTCCCAGCTAACAGTACGTATCATTGTTATCTCTTAGTGCTCATTGTTGAATTTCCTTTCTTTGGCTACCTAGAATAACAGCTTAATTTTCTGAGACAAGACATTACAAGCTTTTGAAGTAGTACAAAGCAAACCACTCCACCTGTTGATAAGCTGTGGAACCGATAGACCTGGAGTGACCAATAGACCCGTGAAGAGCAGCTGAATCGTGTTCTGTAACTTTCTAAAAGTGTATTTTTTCTCTTCAGCACAGGTCAGTATTTATGATCTAATATCTTGGTGAAGAAAAGCTTCCGCAGTTTAAAAGAATTCCATTTGTATTGAACATTAGGCATTAATATAAAGCACTTCACCTTCATTCTTCTCACTTTGTGATCTTCCAACTCTCCACAGCAACTTTTCTTCCTGGAGAATTTGTCCCCAAGGGCAGGTAGTTCAGTTTAACACATTACCACTACCGTGGTAAGGTCTTTGTAAAGGAACACATTGGCAGATGAAAGTGTTTAGATATAAATGTAATATCTTCTGCTGCTGCATGATTTATTTGTGAGATAGCAGGGAAATACATGCACTAATTTTTACTTGAATTTACATTTGTTCTGGTTGGAAATGTGGCCAATTTGATAGTTTCAGGAGTTTATCAGTGAGTCATTACAATTTTTGTACCTTAATTACTCCATTCATAAAATTGAAATAGAATCAACTACTTTATGATAATGATGTTATCAAAATTCAGAAGTACCCTACCTTCAAGGATAAAGACTCATCATTATGTTGAACACAATACATAACCCATGAGGATACAGATAAATCAAGACACTTACCTGAGATATGGGAAAAGGAGGAGAAACGATATTCAATGAAAGTTACTAAAAAAGTTTACACACAGAAAAATTCAAATATACATTGTCAGGAAATCAAGTCAACTCAAAGAAATCCCCTTTTTAAATTACTAAATGCTTCATATCTGAGATAATTCAATAGACTTTATTTCACTCTGGGTCCGTACGAATCCCAAACCAGGCTGCTTATTACCATACAAAATTCCTTTCCGCCTCCTAGAGAATAACCATCATCTTAAAATAGTGGTTAAATCATTACGATACCTCTTTATCACATAAAAATCTTTTATTTAAATTCAAGTTTAGTATTAAATTTGTAGCTTGTTTATTTCTTAAAATAGTTGAAGCTTTAACAAGCAAGCATATTTGCAAATTCACACTGCCATATTTAAATTGTAAAATCTTACAGTCACTTCTTGCTTTTGAAAAGTACCATCAGAGAAAGCAGAAAAGTTAGGCTTCGGTGTATGCCATTTGAGGAAACATACATTGTTTTTATATGAGTATAGGTGTGCAGATTGGCATCTTCTCTAATACTGAGGATGAAATCCTCGGCTACAGTGCCCCTTACAGAGAATGAGTAAATCATTAGCAATGGAAACGAAGGAAATACGAGTTTTTAAATTGTTAGACATTCTATAGCCTGAAGCAAGTTTCATTATCAGGAATTTTTAAAAATATTTACTTCATCTTTCTGCATTAGTTACATACATATGAAGTACGTGATCAGTATGTTAATTAAGACAAAACATTAGTTTTAGGAACAAATACTGAGACTCTTTTTTCTGAATGTGACTATTCCTTATTTAGGAGGTGGAAACATTCATTAGGGATTCAGCATGACACACACATCATCTAAGCGGAGTGAGGGAGAGGTTTTCTATAGTTACCAATATTAACAGTAGGCATTGTTGTGTGGTTAAAACACAAAATATATTTAATCGTGAATACTAGTAAATACACTGCAGTCAGAAATCAGCCCCTGGAGGCGAGCACATTTTCTTTTTGAAAAGTTAGATGACTTGAGCATCATTGTAGAAAATTGTTTTTACATTTTTTAGGCATTGTTTCAGTAAAATATCAAAATATAGTTAGAAAATAAAACTTCTTTCTTAAATAATTTTATGTTCTCCTGATGCTTAATATTTGACATCAGTGAATTTTCAAAGCAGAATCTGTTTCAATAATAATTTGTTTTTATTCGGGCATCAAAACTGAAATTCTCTTTAGGATAATTAAATCACACAGCTTACAGAAAATACAGTGTTTCAAAAATATTTTTAAAGAGGTATTTAAAATATATGTGTATGGATATTTATATTTTGTTGCCTCTTTATACAGTAAAAGATAATTAAAACAATTTTATATCAGTGGTCTAAACAGTAGTGAGAAATATGCATTTAATACAAATGTTAAATTTCAAAATACAAAATTAATTATTGTACTTTACTAATGTGTGGTATTTAAAGTGGCCCAGACACCTTCCCCCGTATCTCTGAAGGTCACAGGTGATGCACTGAGCACACGTATCCAGAGGGAAGAGTGAGGTTCCGTGAATGCATTAAGTGGATGTGACACTGAATAGTTTCTTTCCTTTCAATGTACTTTGACAAACTATGGACTAGACATGATTTATAAGTGATATTAGCTAGCTTAAACTATATAAATCATAAAGAATGAATAATCTCTTTGTATTACTTACCTTTTTAGAGTCAATGGTTTGCAAGAGGGCAGATTTAATACAGGACATTTACAAGTTACAACATTCACCCATAAGCCAAATGGAGGAAGAGTACAGAGTATCTACCAATGCACTGGAAACCCAAAAGATCCAGTCAAGGGCTGGGAGCCTGCAGCACTAGCTCATGTATGTCTGTCTGCGCTAAAAGGCTGAAGAAATCTATACTGGAGCCAAGATATGACACTCACAGTGGAGATGAAGATCAGCGCTCCCCCAAAGCAAACAGCAGCTATCCCCCAGACCCCCTTTTCATTTCCAGAAATATATCTTGCCTTGAAAATCTTTAAATTAACTGCGAACTGTTAAAAAGTAATATTATTTACATCTTCTTATCTTTTTTATTCCTTGGATATATAGCAAAATAAGAAATGGAGCTCTTTGATTCATAAGTGAAGTTTGGCCACAACTCTATTGATGGATATACATTGTCTTTAAGGTACTCGAGAGAATCATCTTATCTAGTAGCCTGTAGCTTTTATTTCTCAAGGACTATGATGAAAATGCAAAAAAAAAAAATGTCACATCAAAGACCCCAAACTACTTCTTTAGTTTTAACTCCCACTTCTTGTGACACTCATACCCCTGTGGGTGCCCAAGTTTTCAAAAATAAACCTGTGATTTCCTGGAGATCTCCAATGTGTTCATGGACTCATAAAATCTGTCTATCAGTATCACTTGATGTCTAGGAGCACAGATTTCGAGTTTGGAACCTGGCTGAGGATACCTACTTTGTGTGGCTTTGAGTAAGAGGTTAAATCGAAGAGTTTTTGAATTAGGGTATATATAAATCCTTGGAAGGTGTTGACGCATAGAAATCACTTTAAGTGTTTTTGTTTGTTTGTTTGTTTGTTTGTTTGTTTGTTTCGGGTTAGCACCATTAGTGACAACTCCTGGGACTATGGGGAACTAACGTCACAGTTCAGTCATTGGTGCCACCAAGCTCACTGCAGACGAGCACACTGAGACCTCACTACGCCCGTAAGTCTCTCTGCCAGGACAGACGACAAGGTCTGGCACTGTGAGCACCAGCGCGGCCAGTGAAGACCTGCCTGCTCTTGGCCTTGCCTCAGACCCTGCTCCAGTTCCTGGCTGTGCGGATGCTGATCCTGCACACTTCCGTCCTGTAGAGACATCGGTCCAGCAGCTCATTTTTGTACCTGATCTTCTACCATGGTGCGTGGTGTTCCCAGGGTGCGAACACAGTGGCCCATTTCCCTTTGGTGGGTCAAAACCTTTATGTTTCAAATGGAGATTGCAGTCTAGAAGCTAATGGCTAGTAGTTACTGTTTTTAAATACATTACAATGCCTTCAGGCTGGGACTCTACTTCCAGGTGGTTATAGACCCCTTATCAATTATTACCTTAATCTAAATGCCCTGCTTCATCTTCGAAGACGTTTGTGTATAAATGTAGTCTTTCCCTTATATTATAAGGTAAATTTGTACCCTGCAGGACTTTTGATACTACAGTCTTGTAGCCCTTAACAAGTCATCTTAAATTTTCCAGATTTTAAGAATTTATGTGGTTTGAGTTTGATACAGATGGTCTTACTTAAAATACAATATGATTTAAAAAAACAAAACAAAACAAAACTGGCAACATTATAAATTGTCTTCTCTTTGATTTGAAAGAAAAAACCATAGAATCATCTAATAGAGAATTTTATAGATAAATTAATGATATTACCTTCTTAGCATGTTTTTACACAGACAAATGTGTAAACAGTTCAGAATTTCTTCATACATTTTTCTCTACTATAATATAATTTATAAAGCGAGTCTAACATTTAACTAAGCTAATGTGTAACAAAAGATATTTTAAGGCTAAGGAATAAAGTTGGATAAATTTTTATGTAATTTCTGTATGAAAGATTGCTGATTGTCTCAGTGCCAGGCTTATTTTCTTCCCTTATAAGAAAAGTCTCTATTTTTAATAAGTTCCCTGACTATCAAAAATTCAGACTGTATTTTCCAGCCTCACTTTCATAGGGTCATGAACCATGCATCCAAATTCTAGCTCCTGACACTGAAGTAACATGAAATATTAGGTTGCCAAATCAGAATCAGTGGTCTTACCCAGTTTTGAAATTTTGGTAATATTTTCAAGGATGCAGGTAATCAAAACTTATTGAAACATGGAAACATTCAGAACTGCCAAAGCCACTCTACCATTCCTGGGTTTTTTATGTCTGGATGCTCCTTGGTTCCAACTTGAAATCTAACATAAGAAGTCTGTAAATGTCTTGATCCTCAAAAGGATTCTATTTGGTCATGAAATCCTTATCTGATTCTCAAAGTTACATGATTTAAGTATCTTTGCCAAGGAGTCATGCCCAGAGACTTCCTAAATTCGCAGATACCAGGTAAATTTTCTATAAACGGTCATGTATTCAGGTTTATCCTACTAAAACTACTTCAGAAATGAGGATTTTCCATTTAATAATATCATTAGTGAATGTGCCAACTTATTAGAGTGTTTACAAAGGAAGTTGACATCCTACATATTTTTTATTAGCTACATAAATGAAACATTCATCTGTGACTTCCAGGGTTCCTTCTCATAATGTTATATCAAACGATTTCCAGCAATCCAATTACACTTAGCATTGGTCAACATGAGCCCAGGTGTTGGCCAAACAAGCAAGAGCCGGCATCTTTCGTATGGAATTATTGATACACCCAGACCAAAGAGCTTGTTTGACTTAATGTGTGATCTTTCCTCTCTAACGTAACCTTTTCTGAATCTATTTTCATAGTCTCAAATTTACACCGATGTTAATTAACAAAATCTTGCAGTTCTCTTGGTTTATGAAGCTTTTTGTCTTTTCAGCTGAAAATTGTATATAATCTCCTATGAAAAATAGAATCTGATGTAGTTATAAATCTAGAGGTAACTGGGGGACTGAGGAGAGAATTGGGGCCGCGTGGAGAACCGCGATGTCACTGATGACAGTGATGTCAGTAGAAGTTGCTCAACCCGCAGCCTCGCCGGGCAGAGTTTTGGAGTCTGACATAAGCAGGCTGATTTGAATCCATCTAAGTAGCTCAACTGCACTATTGAGATCTCTTACTTTACCAATGAATATATTACCTTTCATAAAACAGTTCAGATGGGGCTGTTGATGTCAACCATTCCTACACCAGTGCTTTATAGCAGTGGAACGTGACCTAACAACAGCATGCTTCATAAAATAGGTGTGTGTTGTGCGTCTGCACTTACTCTGCAAGTCTTTCATTCTATGATGGCAGCAGCATTTGGTTTTTGCTGCCTAGAAACTCAGCCACATTAGAAAACCATCCTTGATGTCCATTTCCTTGAGTCTGTTGGTTATTCGCATTCTCTTTCGGTTTAAAAAAAAAGCTAACCATAAAAAGCAATGTTATAAATAGCAAAAGTATTTCTGTATTCTTAATATAATTAGACTTATAAGAGAGAGAGAGAGAGCTCACAGTGGTTTTTAAAGTAGTAAATTGACACATTCAGACCTAAAGCGCAAGGATTTATTCCCAAAACCAAAACACAGACCTAATGAGTAAGGCGTAGACTGGCTCTGACTGTCACTAGTTTGGGATATACTGGAAGCTTCTACCGAAAGTGGTATTTCCGGAAGCCTGGTACTTCTGCAAGAATTTTCACAGGTAAACACGCCTACTGCCTCTGTCTTGAGTTAACACAAGCAACACCATATAAAAGTAGAATTCCCTATTAGATATCTTTCTTACATCAGATAGCTAAATATTTACCTGTTTTATAAAATCTAAATTTCCAAGACTCTAGTGTTAATGGAGTCTGAAAAGCAGATATTATTTTTTCTAGGCAGTAGAAATAAGTTGGAATCAGTCTGGGGAAAGACCTAGACTATTATATGAGATTATCTATGGTTGACGTTCTAATGGAAGACAACTATCAAAATGAAATGAGAAAAAATAAATAAAATGAGAAATTGTTGATCCGATAAAAGTTATTTCTTTACCCTTTCAAGAGACTTCTGTATATGAAGTACATTTCAAGGTGATGTAATGAGACACATTAAATATTATTTGAGTAATATTCAATCATAGACATTTTTAAAATCTTCATTAGAAACTAATGAGATTTGGGTATTCAATGCTATTTAGCTCTGTAAACAGTATGGTATATCTTAGTTGGTGCTTTTTTTTTTTTTTTTGAAACTT
>QZML01001651.1:2112565-2125040 GCA_016801275.1 Hystrix brachyura | reverse complement strand
TATTTTTTACCAAGAACATGTATTGGTACATTGCATACATAATGATCATAATCAACATGGTTATTTTGTACCTGTACATGATACATCTTGGTTTCCCCCCTCTTCTCCCCCTTCCCCTCCCCTCCCTTCCATTCACTCACCCCTCCCTATTTGCAACAAGTGTAGCTACAGGGGGATAAAGAAGAAGGTTAAAAGTAATATTCTTGAATATATAGCTTTCTTCAGTTGTCAGATTATTTTTCTAGACTGAAAATTAGACTCAAACTCGCTAATAAATGTGCAACTAATTTTTGTGATATATTCTAGAATTGACACCTTTAATATCTTAACTGAATAATATGTCTGACAAATATAATTATTCCTTTAGATAGATTGCTGGTTCATTAAAAGTGTTGTGTATTTTATTTTCACTGTATTTGAATGCAGCAAAAATGATAAAAATAATTTGATGAGTTATCACGTTATCCTAGCAGCATTTCTGATGTCTAACAAAAACATATGAATGTAATATTTAATTGCACAATATTTCAGGGGAAAATTAGTAAAATATGGTGAATTTGTACTTGTTCCAAGGTGCAATTTTAATGTGCTTCCAATTAAGACATTTAATGAGTAAAAGAATAACTGATATGTTTTGTTTAGAAAATCATTATCTGATCAGCCAGAACTTGAAGCGAAAGAAACATTTTCATTTTACCATATCTACTCTACAAGCAGTATTCATTCTTTAGGTACATTTAGAAATGTCGGTGTTTCACAAATTTCTAAACTGCGGTGTTTATAGATAGAGCTCATTCAGTCTTTCAGTTATAAACAACATACAGCATGACTTCCTGGACTTTAGGAATAGCCCTAAGATCTAACACTATGTAGATGAATCAGATATGAACTTTGCCCCATAGAGTTTTATAGAAATTATATTATTTTGTAAAAAAAACAGCTGCTGCAAAGTCTAATCAACCTAACTCATTATTATAGAATCAGACAATTATTTCTTGAATGAGTGACTGAATCATTTAATTTTCTAATTACTTATGTGAAGAATACATCGTGGTCATTTATGCATCTAGGCAAAATGATGAACTTCACAAATGTGTCCTACTAAACATCCAGTTGTATGTAACATGTAAAACTTTTTCTTCTTAGATACATGCTGCATCTTGTGTCATATTCTCGGTCTTCCCCCAATCCAGGTTTCTATCACAGAATACTGTCACACATCGGTTATATCAGAGTATTAGCTGAGGACTTAACAATTTCCTAGAAGAAAACTATAACAAGATATTTACATATTTATTTTATTTTTATTAGTGAATATGGAAATTAAGGAGTACTTATCTTGTGTATGTCACTGTTCCAAGTGCTAAAGATTAGTTTTGGGGGAATGAAACCAAAAAGATACTTAGGGAAGGATTAAGACAATGGTTAAGCTCCTATTTTGGTACAGGCCACACTATCAATAGGACAGGTTGAATAAACACTTCAGTATATTCCAGATTCTAAATATTCAGTTGTTTTATGACACTCATCATGTTTCAGTGTATTTTTGTCTACACTTTGCTATAAATTCTTAAGATAGGAAATGTACATTATTTTCATATAATGCCCAATATATATTTAAAAAATTACTTACAAGAATCCTAAAAATATGTACAATAATATTCACAGCGAACTTTTAATAAAAGTCAAAATAGATGAGTGCAAGTGATGTCTTTAAATATAATCAGGAAGATGAATATAAATTTGATAGGTATTGTCACAAGAACAAACATTGCCTGGGAATTTATGTGCAATAGATCATAAGCTTCATGCAGAAAGTATATTTCGTAAGATCTCTTGCTGCACGCACTACAGCAGAAGACATTGTAACAAGCACATCTCAGCAGAACTTTGTGCCTTGAAGCAGAGATAATGTTAAAATGAGAGATTAGGTGCTAAAAGGAGTGTCAGGTTAAAAAAGAGACACACTTGAAGAGTCAGCATGGCAGTAGGAGGAGGAGGACCTGAAGTGTGTGACGGATGTGCTGTTGGGGTTCTGATTGAGCTTGTTCTCTTTCTGGGCAGCCACGGAGCTTGGGGTCTTATGAGATCACCCGGATGAGCTGAACTCTCAGCTCAAGCCAACGTGTGTAGTAGATACGTGTGTTCTCGAGCTTCAGGTTATTTGGCCCAGAGGATATCTACTAAGCAAGTCAAATGTTGTAAAGTAATTTTAAACAATAATTACAGGTAACGCTTTCATTTAAACAGTCACAACAATGAGTGAAATACAAAACAACAAGGCATCTAAACCTATCTTTTCATAAAACTTTGAAGAGTGACCTATCTGGAAGATTTTGTTTTGTTTTGTTTTGCTGTACTGGAATTGAACCCAAGGAATTCATACTGAGCTACACTCCGACAGTTTTTTGTTTGTTTATTTATTTATTTATTTATTTATTTATCTATTTATCAATAAATGATCTTGCCAATTTGTCTAGGTTGGGCTCAAATTTGCAATCCTCCTGCCTCAGTCTCCCGAGTGTTAGGATTACAGGCATACGCCACCAAGCCCATCTGGAACCTTTTTAATATTTTAAAATGGACTCACTAAGTCCTTCATTTGTATTATCATGGAACTTCATTTGTACCTTCAGGGTTCTGTGTCTACTTCCTCATAAGGCAGATGCTCTAAAAACAGACACAACTTCTCTCTGTATCAGTAACCACACTACATAAGGGCCAAGTGCTTTATACCTGCTTCATTAGTGAAGGACTCCTTGCCTGAGTTACAGACTGAATGATGGTCTAAAGAGTTTAAGCAAGACAGATGGCCTTTGTCATCACAGGGTAACAAGGAAAGACTGGAGAATTAGGCCTCAGCATAGTCAGGGCCCGTCCCTTGAATTTTCAGGTGGCTTCAGTTCTACTCATGTAGCAGGTAATGTCAGTCTCTCCATCGCTGACAGCCCCGGGGAGAACCTTTTGGGGGTACCTAACACTTTCGGGGGATTTCATTTTCGCAGAAATAGCAGGCTACAGAATCCATCAAATGTCTTATTTACGATCCACAAACAAGATTTTTTAAAGAATTCTGTTGGATCTGGTTGTCCTCTCTGCCCCAGCCAGGGTCACTGGGTAGTGCAAATAAATGCACATTACAGAGTTACAGGAGTTCATTTGAAAATAGATAAAGGAGAGAAGCAAGGTAATGTAAGTAAAATCATAAAATGAATTTTATGTATCATTAATTCTGATAACTGATTTTATTGCTTTGGAAAATTATTATGGCAGACTGCTACAAAGTACTTAACCTAATTTAAATTTCTGAACACATTTTTTGGCAAGTCGCTAGAAGCAATATTTTTAATCAATGAAGTGAATCTAATTTGGATTTCAGATGCATCAAGAGAGAAAGAAGAAAAAAAAACCCACTTTCCTAAGGTAAGCACTTTGTAGTTCACTGCTATGTTTTAAATGCTGTTACAACGAACAAAGTTGAATAATGACTTTCTATTTCTATACAGAAAAGCCACAAAAGATCAAAGTCTAAACTATTTCCTTGCTGGAATATTTTAATTGATATTTTTATACAATAATTATGGGTCCAGGAACTACTTTATTACCACTGAACATAATAAGTTTCCCGAGAACCAGATGATATTCAGAAGTATTATAGAATTCCTAGTAAATATTATGTTAAGAAATAGAATTTTTAAAATGCTACCCCTTCCTTTACTCTGACCAGTGACATAGCTGTTTGCTAAATATTAAACAGAAAGAGTTATTCTGATTGCTAAATATTAAACAGAAAGAAAGGACCACAGAGTTTTCTGAAGTTTAATTTTTCTAGTTACTTTGATGGCATCATCTTTATGGAAAGGCATGGCTGCCTCCAACATTGGTTGTACAAACAGTGGCCTTTTATACAGATGAAAAAGAAAAAAAATCTCCACACTTCTATTTGAACCCTATAAAATATTGGTTAATATGAGAGAAGGTGGTGTTTACATCAGTGGGTCGAGCACACACTATGAATTGTAGGCAGCACTCAGAGTTGTGGCTGCATTTCCTTGTTTTATTTCTTCCTAGAGCAATCATCCATGATACCAGCAAATAAAGCTATCCACTGCACTTAACCTAAAGCCTTGATGAGGTCAGGAACTGTCAGAATCTAACAGGAAGCAGCAGTCCATAAACTGGACATCGTTGAGGAATGCAAACATCTTTTAAAATGATGTGTGTGTGGATAGGAAGAAAAGTAATTTAACCCTGCTCATTCCAGAGAAATCAGAGGCTTTAAAATCAACGCCCAAATTCTTCTTAATATTTATTCATCTGTTATTCTGATAAATCCAAGATGTGCCTAAGTAAAAGCAGAAGGTTGTGCAACTCGTTGCAGATATTAGTATCTTTTAACGTTCTATAAAATGTGTTTGTATCGTGTGTGACAATATAAAAAGTCGCACACATACATATGGCCTATTTTTACCAGCCGTGACTGACAATCCGTTTTTCTCCTGCGATGCTGCTCCGGGAGGGTTCGTGGAAGTAGGTGAGTAAACTCAACTCCGTCTGTAGGAAGATAATGTGATTTGCTGAGAAGAGTTAGGTACTTCTGAGATGAAATCAGTTAAGACTTTACTACACGTATGTCAGACAAGGAGCAAGCAACCTGTGTCTTGTGGGAAGAGCACATTATCTCCCAAAGAAATGAAAATTCTGATTCATGCAGTAGAACACAGGCTCTTGAACAGATAACTGAATCAGAAAATTTTTGAATAGACTATGAGAGATTCATTTTTTTCACAAAGATTTTCCAAATGTACCATCTGCGTCACATAGAGCTTTGGATTTCTTTCCAGCAACTCTTACTGCATTTTCATCAAGGGCTGGAAAGATTATTAGGACATTATACTGAGCTCCTGATGATTTTGTCTTTTTTTAAACCACCCATTTTACCAAACACAAACAGCAAACGTTTCAGGCAACAATTGCAGCCAGAGAAGATGGTACTCTGACAAATACCCTATCTTTAAGTGATGTTATTTGAAACACCATAATTTTGTCTTCAAACTATCAAAGGACAGAAAGGAAACACGTTTGAGTTTCTTCAGAATGTGGTAGAAAAATATCGTCTATAGAAAAAAGAGTCATTTTTAATATTTATAGATGAATGTACACAGAATAATTCCAAAAATATGCGAATAGCATTTTAAGCATATAGACTACATCTTCACAAGTTCCTTTGAAAGAAACATTTTGTTAATTTCAAAATACATTTACTGAATGCTTGTCCTATCCTGAAAAGGGCTTTTAAAGATGGGCCAAAGTATTTAATAGCTATGCACAATTTGCTATGGACTATAAACCAAAATATATATGACGGCAGCGACATATACATATATATATGTAGCTACAGGGTATCAGAGAGCTCCTCTAAGGAAAAAATAATGGATTGCCAAATTAATTTCTGAGTCACTGAGTAATATTTACTAATCTGAATAGTATCACTAACAACTATTTGATCTTTAACTTGATAGAGTACGCACACAGTGACTGATTCAATTGTTTTGCCAAAGGATTTATTTTCTACCCAGCAGTAACAAACATTTGTTTACAAGAAAAACTATTTGTATACATCATGAATAGATCTCTGATTAAAACATATGAAACAGCTGTACTGACTGTACTCTCATCAAAAGCCAAATTCCACTTCTCAGGTAAAAGTTCCTTGAATTACTACCTTTGTGTAAGTTAGTGAGAACCAGGCAAATCATAGCAGCTGAGAACGCCTAATTTTAAGAAATAAATATTTACTGTGAATTGACAGTCTCTGTGGCCACTTGAGAAATTCCTTGCTCAAATGCCCTGCAGAACTACCCGGTGTGGATTCGCCTGCTGTCCCTCCGGATTCCCACCATGTTCACACCCAGGCAATGCACCATGGGAAAACTTCCGGCTAACGAATCAGCAGCTAAGAGTACTTGTGAAGACACATTCCTTGAGATGTGGGACATGTCCGATGTGTCAGTTGATCTTGCAAAACATTTCTTGAAGGTACACTGTGATCTGAGTCTTCTTATCTCTGCGTTCCCCTGCTCTGGATCAATGTTTGAGGTGTTCTTTTAAGGAACACATTTTAATTCAAAATCAGTTCTATGATTTTGGGAAGAGCTCAGCAAATAAAGATCAAAAAGCTGAAGTTTTATTGCCATCAAGGTAAATAAATCTTTGTTGATATATATTAATGTTTTCCAATGGGCACTATAATAAACACTTTCTGTGCATTACTCCATTTTTTCTCATAATTAACCTGACAAATAGACATATATGTCAACTCAATTGGTAAATAAGGATGCTGAAATAAGAAGGAGTAAGAATTAATCTTCATAAATAATAGGACTAGAATCGAAACTAGCAGCCGGATTCTGAGGTTTCTAAAACTATTGAATAATATTTTAAACATGATGCATAGAAACAGAAAAGGCTTCCACCAATTTGCCCAACACCTTTAATTTTATACAAATGTCTCTAAAACCAAAGAAGTTAAGTGATGTATCAATGGTCTCGGAGCTAACCTATTTGTCATAAAGTTGAAATTTAAGCTTTAAGTGACACTTACATTTCATCTGTTATTTTTCCTCTCAATATTTCTATAGGAGCAAATTTTGTGAGACGGTAAATCACAAGGACACTGAGCTGTGTTAACTGATTTTGCTTCAAAATTATTTGCTTTCCTGCAATTTCAAGTTTAACCACATCTTTTTTTTTTTTTTTAACTACAATTTTGTACGTATCTTTTGATAACTCCAGTCACAGGCAGCTAGGACCAGGAAAGTCATGATGTCAGATTCCATTTGTTCTTCTGTGCATTGCAAATTCGTTCCTACAAAGCTTTCAATTCTACTTATGTTTAGCCCAGCTTTAGAGTTTGTTATTTGATTCACTGTCTAAATTAGATTCTTTCTTTCTTATCCCACTGTTAATTCAATGACATGTCATTCTAAGTTGGTCTGTCAGTCTTGTGGATTTGCATTCAATGTTATTCACATTTCACTTAGTTTCGCAGAAAATATTGCACACATCTTTGAAAGGAGAGTATTTCTCTGAATTGTGGAAATGTGTGCCATTTATGGAAGAGCTTATGAACATTATCATTATTTCCATGGATTTCTCCTTAAATTGAAGTCTGGCTTTGCCAAAACAAATTTCCATGTTATAACTTTAATGTCACAATGAAACATATGCAATATTTATAATGGATACCTTACCAATTTAAAATATTCTCTGGAAGAGCAAAAGTTAGAAAAATTATTTATAGACTTTGGCTTTTTTGGGGGGGTAGTGCTGGGGATCAAATTAGGGCCTTGTGCTTGCTAGGAAAGCACTCTATCACTGAGCTAAATTCACAGCCTCTAATTTATATACTTTGAAAAATCTTTGGTTTTTCTGGGGTTTTTTTTGTTTGTTTTTTTGTTTTTCTTTTTTTGAGACAGTATCTCGCTATGTAGTTCAGGATGGTCTTGAACTATGTAGCTCAGGCTGGCCCTGGACTAGCAGCAATCCCCCTGCCTCAGCCTCCCAAATGCTGGAATTACAGGCATGCACCACCACACCCAACCCAAACATTTTCAAATTAGAGTAAAAAAAAAAGCTGTGAGTGTACAAAAGCACAGAACTCCCTAGCCAAAACTTTCATACCACTTATATGATGTTGCTTGAAATAGAAAAAGGCTCAGCAGCATCTAAGAAATTCAAGTTTATTATTTTAACTGGTTATGTTCACTTCCACCACTTCAATAAAGAAGTAGTGGAAAACATTAAATGTGCATTTTAAGGAAATACTTAATATTTAAATGATAGGATGTATTATACCCATCTGGAACAAAACCTTTCATAGTTAGATCGGAATAAATTACTATCGATCAAAGTAAACATTAAAAATTTAAATCAAGTCTGTGGTTTGAAAATTTTTAACAAAAGATCACATTATCTTTTTTAAAAATTATGAAAAAAGAATCAGGTGTTAAAACATTTTCAAAATATTCTGTATATCTTGGAGCCCTGTCAGCCCATTTGCCAGGCTTAGTGGCCCCGTAGGACATAGAATGATGAGCCGTGGTTTCAAATCTGTTTTTAAATTTATAGAAATACTAAAGTCTCTAAACCAGCCTACCCTTTTCATTCCCACCTCTTCCTTTTGTAAAAGAGTTTCTCTGGTAAGACAAAGTAAATCAACATACACTTTCTAGCATTGGTGTCTTGGCACTCTGTGATGAAGAGAAAGATATTTTTTATTGGGCATAATGCTCAATTTTGTGGCGAAGTTTAGATCAACTGTGGAAGAAAAATTCAAAAATTCCTGACATATATGGTATCCAATTTGCTAAAAATTTCACCTGTATTTATCTGGGACAAGAGTCAGTGAAAGTCAAATTACCGAAAGATTAAAGGCTTCAGCTCACTCCTGGACTAACAGCATCTACAATTTCTTCCTTCTCCACAGCAAAACCAAGTGGAAATGCCAGATACAAAGATTATTAACATTAACAGTCTTGGACACACATGATGGTGGTCAGTTCAGTATGTATCTTCATTCAGTGTTTCTCATCTGGACTTTTCAGGGCAAAAAGAAAGGAAAACATTAAAAAAAAACTCACATAGATAAGATATAGAATGATGTGTAAATTTATTCAAGTAACAGTCCCAATTATACATGTTTTACTAAACAAGCCTTGTTACTGGCACTATCTAAACTCTGGCACTTAGCATGAGTCTATTTATATATGGAAGGTTTTTATTCTCAGTTCTTCTTCTCATAGATGATCACAACTAGTTTCTAGTTATTAGGTGTCATAGTGCTTTTCTCTGTTGTAATAGCAGAGTATTGGAAATTGGGTAATTTATAAAAAAGGAGGTTCATTTTGGATCATGGCTTTTAAAATGAAAAATGTAAGATAATGGCACTGGTGCCTGGTTGGCCTGGAAGTCCATTAGACAGTACAGAGGGGCTCATGGAGCTTTGTAATGTGGTGGGGAAAAGTGGAAGGAAAAGCAGACATGAGCAGAAGATAGGGAGGGACTTGCTTGATGCTAATCACTTTTCTTGAGACAATCCATTCCCAAGAGAACAAACCCAGTCTCGCATGAAAAACATGTAAAGGACCTAATTGCTCTAAATGACCTGATTACGCTTTTGAAGCCTAATTACTTCTTAAAGGTTCCACCACCTGGCACCTGTTCATTAGCAACCAATTTTAACATGAGTTTTGGTGAGGATAAACCACAGCACGTATGAAGCAAAGGGTATAACCCAAGTTTATATTAATTCTTTTGCTGTGACGATAGTCTTGAACTTTCCTTGTTCACCACAAAATAGTGCTGACTTAGTAATGGAAAATGCTAAGTTGACTTGTTGGTAGAAAATGATAAATTCCACAGACATCATAGAAAAACAGGCCTCATTGAAGGTAAGACAAAAAAAAATCTTAGAGAAAATTAAAGGCCTATGAATTTTTAGGAAGATAATGAACCAGGATGTACTTTTTAATCTAAATGATGAGATTCATGGAGGTCTTGCAGCCCTTGACACTAAAAGAGGCAAAGCTCTTGAGATTTCTTTTCACTCTTCTATTCCATTTATTGGGCAACTTCCCAGATTGTCAATTCCAAATGAAGACTCATATAAATGACTATAGTATGCCAATTAAAACAAACTAAAATGAAAAAAAGGAAAAGAATATTCAGGCAATAGGAAAAGATGCTTCTTGACTTCACACTTAAGGTCCAATACATTCTGTTTTGTTCAGATTATCCATAATAGTAATGAAAGCATGTGGGATCAGGTTTGCCAGTTATTACCGTGGGTCCTCAGACAAGGTGATATATTGCAGTACTTCTTCTCCAAAGAGCTTTGCTATCCACATAAAGAAGGACCCCTTGATAAGAATGCATTTGTTGATTAGGCAGCAGTGGCTAGCATCATGAGCTGTATGTCATCTCACTCCTAAAAGCAGAAGTAGCAACTGTGGTGATGTTGCAGTCAGAAACTGGCCTGGCTAGACATAAAAGGAACATGTAGACTGTTATCCTGTGATCACAGATACTCTCATGTCTCCCCATACTCTCATATCCAGTCTCTTCTGCAACAATGCTCCACAAACTGCTCCATGACAAGATCCCTACAATCAGCTGGTAGAAGAAGAAATGATGTGAGCACTACAGACAATTTGCCCCAGTAGTAAAATTCACAGCAACAATATCTACTGCATTACTGCCTCTATAAAGTTGGCTACAAGAACAAATGTGAAGAGAAGTACTTGGAAGAATAATGCTATTAGCAGAACATTTGACTATTCATATAATATTAAGGGAAGAGAAAGATGAGATAAAGATATTCTGTCATGCCAGGGAAATTGAGAATAATTTGTCTCATAAGACTGAGATTTGGGAAATGGACAAGAGTTATGTGAATGAATCTATGAGAATATGGAACTTTGTGTTTCTCATACAATGCTAGTGAGAGATCATCTAGCACAGACAAGTCTCTTAAAAACCAGCTGGAAGGGATTGCTTAACCTTTGAGTGTCGCCGATTTCTGTTTTCAGCTTACTATAAAGTGGTCATGAACCCACAAATAGAGTGGAAATGGTAGCAGGGATGAATTACCACTGTCACCAATGGCATGAACTATATCTCACTTCAGCAGAACTAGACACCGACCCTGTCAATCAGCTGGTAGATGAATGAAGCCAAATTTTTGAGACAATATTATCATTTGAGACTAGCCATCTGCAGTGGTAGCTGTTCAAGAGTCTATGCTTTCCCCCTGCAAGAACTATTGAGTCATTCTTAGTACAATCATCCCGTAACTTGAGGATTCAGATGTAATCTATTAATCTATTAATCTATTATGACAAAAGTCATATCAACTTACCCAACACTTTTAGATTCCATAAGAAAACATGCTGTGGCTTTCCCAGAATGTAACCCACTCTGATTGTACGGCTGAGTATATGTGCTCTCATATGGTCTCTGACAGATGAAAAGGGAAAAAAGGATAGACTGTAAATTGGTTACCATTTTCCCCATGAAGATATTTTTGAAGTAGGAAATACATTCACCCATTTAGAAGTATGCAGTGCAACTGAATAATCAGCTATGTTTTTCTGTGACTCTAAAGTCAGTTTAGGATGTGTTCCCAACCACTGATTGCTTGTATTATTTCCTGTGCAGTCTGAGTTTTGTTCATAGATTTTTTTTGCCTACCCCTATGTCTTCAAGAGTTCTTCCTATTCTATCTTCCAATAGATTTAGTGTTTCTGCTTTAATATTTAGATCTCTGCTCCATTTTGATTTTAGTTTAGTACATGGTGAGAGGCATGTATATAGTTTTAGTTTTCAACATGTGGCAAGCCAATTTTTCCAAGCCAATTTTTCAGCCAATTTTTCCAGCACCATTTATTAAAGAGGCTGTCTTCCAGTGAGGGTGTTTGGCTCCTTTGTCAAAGATGAGGTATTTGAGTGTGGTTGGAATTGTTTCTGTATCTTGTAATCTGTTTCATTGATCTTTGGATCTGTCTTTTTGCCAGTGCCATGCTGTTTTGATCACAGTAGCTCTGTAGTATAGTTTCAAATCTGGGATTGCAAATACCCCCTGCCTTGCCCCTGTTGCCCAGGATTGTTTTTGCTATTCTTGGTCTCTTCTGGTTCCAGATGAACTTTATGATTGCTTTCTCTAATTCTGTGAAGTACGTTATTGTTATTTTAATTGGAATTGCATTAAATCTGTATAGTAGTTTAGGAAGTATGGCCATTGTCACTATGTTGGTTCTTCCTACCCAAGAACACCAACTATCTTTCCATTTTCTGACATCCCTTTTTTAGATTGCTGTAGTTTTCATTATAGAGATCTTTCACTTGCTTTGTTAGATAGATTCCTAAATCTTTCTTTTTTTTTTTTTTAATGCAGTTGTGAATGGTGGAGCTTCCCTAACTAATCTCTCAGTGAGTTTGTCACTTGTATATAGAAATGCTATTGATTTTTTAGTGTTGACTTTATATCCAGCTATGTGACTGAACTTAGTTATTAAATCTAGATTTCTTTTGGTGGAGTTTTTGGGGTCTTCTATGTAGAATATCATGTCATCCACAAATAATGATAATTTAATTTATTCCTTTTATTTCTTTCTCTTGCTAAAAAGCTTTTGCACAGCAAAGGAAATCATCAACAAAGTGGGGCGAAAACCCAGAGTGGGAAAAAATTTTCCCCAGCTGTTCCTCAGATAAAGGTCTAACATCTAGAATATATAAAGAACTCAAAAAAATTAGACTCCCCCAAATTTAGAAACCCAATCCAAAAATGGGTGGTGGAACTGAATAGACACTTCTCAGATGAAGAAATACAAATGGCAAATAAAATATGAAAAAGTGTTCAACATCACTGGTTATTCAAGAGATAATTAAAACAAGAGTAAATTAAAACAAAGCTACT